>PVJX010013453.1:0-47421 GCA_004027295.1 Dolichotis patagonum | reverse complement strand
CACTGAAGATGACAAGATTCACTAAGATACCCACTCTGGTTTGATTATTACTTGCTTTTGAAGTCTTATAATGTCTCCAATGCTTCGTTTTTATTAATGTTGTTATACACTGCTGAGACATCATGGTAACCATTGTAGATCACCTTGTATTGTGGTTTTATGTGACTTTTCTGCCTCATGCTTTTCTAGGAATTGTTTTTGTTTTATCTTGCTTTGTTTTGTTTTTCCTGCTAATACAGAAATGGTAGATATACACGTAGAGACTCATGCACGTGTAGAGCTTATAAACAGTTTACGAGAACAAACTATATAACACATTTTGAAATGAACAACTACTTTGAAGAAAAAGAGACACTACAGTACCCAGTGCTGATTCCATAATGTCATGATGTAAAGTGTAGCAAAACTGTCACTTTTTGTTCAAAGTGATCTTAGCTTGCTTTGCCTTGTTTAAGTTCAACACACATTCATGTATGGACAGCTGTTTTGAGGAGAATGAGAGACACTATGACAGCCATTCTTGGCTTCCCTAATGTCTGGTCTTGAAGACCTGAAATGCCCTCCTCATCCTGCTCAGATCAATTCCATACTATGTTGTTTCATGTGAATTCCCTGTATGTGACAATATGGACAACTATTTGGAAGAAAACAAGAGTCAGTATGATAGAGAGTGAATATCTCCAATTGTCTAGTTTTGAAATTTTTGTCTCTTACATTGCTTTCTTGTGATCCACTTTGCTCTGTTTTGTTGTGTTTAATTTAACCCTATTGACATAATTGCATGTATATTTGAATGGGTAAGATGGATGACCATATTGCTGTTTTTGTTAGATCGTGGAGCAGAACTGTTAACAGTCTCACTGTTTGAATGTCTACTTTACATGTTTTAACTTCATAATTTGATCAACTATTTCCAAGAAGTCAGTATGTAATTTGTCAGGTAATAATTTCTGTTGTTGTTCTTTTCCTTTTTTCCTTGGAATTCTGTATTGTTGCTACCCTTTATTCTGTTTTGTTTTGTTTTGTTTTTTCTCTTTAAATAAGATAATTTAAAAAATAAATTTAAAAAAAAGAGAACTAATGAACAAAAATCAAACCACAAGGGAAATACTTCTCAAAATCAATAACTGGGAACATATCTTATTAAAGAGTTTCTGCATGTCAAAAAAGATTTCCAGCAGATTTCAGAAAAGAAAACCCACAATTTGGGAAAAAAATCTTAATGGATTGTCCCTTAGACAAAGGACTTCTGTCTAGAACTTATAAAAATTTTAAAAAATCAGACCTTCGAAATTTAAAGGCCCAATCCAAAAATGGGCATCTGAAATGAATACACGGTTCTCAGATGAAGAAATATGAATGGCAAATAAATACATTAAAAATGTTCATAATCATTAGTCATGAGAGAAATGCAAGTTAATACCACACTGAGATTCCATCTCACCCCAGAAAGAATAGCCAGGATTTAAAAAAACTACCAACAACAAATGTGGGAGAGGCTGTGGGGAAAAAGAAACTCTTCTGCACTGTTGGTGGGAGTGTTGACTGGTGCAACCACTGTGGAGGTCAGTCTGGAGATTCCTCAAAAAGCTGGGTTTGGAAGTCCCATTTGACCCAGCTATTCCACTTCTAAGAATATTCCCAGAAGAACTGAAAACATCATATTACAGTGATATATGTGCACCCATGTTTATAGCAACACAATTTGTAATAGCCAGATCTTGGAAACAAAGTGCCCATCAACTGAGGAATGGATAAAAAAGATGTGGTATTTTTATACAATGGAGTACTACTCAGCTATAAAGAATGATCACATTGAGATATTTATAAATAAATGGACACAACTTGAGACCATACTCATAAGCAAAATAAACCAAACTCACATGTATAAATACCATATAGTCTCCCTAGTATGAGAAATGGTAAGAGTACATAAGATTTTATGGTAATCATGATTCCCCATTTCATTGCTTTGAAGCCTTTCAATGTTTTCATTCATCATTTGGAATGGTTTTATTCTGTTTTGTTTGACTTTATTATGCGTGATGGTATGAACAGCTGTTTGAAGAAAACAAAACATTATGGCAGCCATTGCTTATTTAATATCATCTGCTTAGAAGTCCTACCATGCTTCTACTCTGCTATTACCATCGGTTCTGTCATGTTGTGTCTTATTGAGATTTTAATACATGTGATGGTATAAAAAATTTTTTATTGAAAATGAGATATTATAGTAGCCATTGATCATTCTCTGTTATTTGATTCAGAATGTCCTGTCTTCCATTCTTTTGAATGGTTTTATACTATTTTGGTATTTTTTATATTATTGTATTTGAAACTATGCTCAACTATAGCAGAGAAAGAGATATTGTGATAGCTACTGTTAATGTCCAGTTGTCGTATTATAAAGTGCTGTGTTGCCTATGTTGTTCTGATCTGCTCTGTTCTGCCTTCTTTTGTTTTATTCTCTTTAAAATAAAAAAGAGGGGACTGAAATTCCTGCCAAGCAAAGGAGAGCTTGTAGACAGATCCCTCCCAAAGTGGGAGCAATTATCTCTCATGGAAACCAAGACCCTACCCCACACACCAAAGGGAGAAGTCAGTCTGCATGGGAACTGAGCCGCACCCTCAAGTGATAACTAATTCCCTGAAGGATAAGAACCAGTCCTGCCTAGCATAATGATCAGCTATTCCTTGGCCTGGCCAAGATTGCCTGCTTCCTAACCTGTGCAAACCCCCAAACCTTGCTTTATTCTGATTTTATATTAAACCTCAAAAGTTTCTGTCTGGCCCTTGAGGACAGATCTTAGGTCACTAGGTCCTTTTCTGGTCTTCCCTCTGTGGCCACACTGATTAAATCTCCTTTCTTTGCCTGTAATTCCTGCACTCTGGGAAACTGAGGCAGGAGGATTGCAACTTTGAACCCAGCCTGGGCAACTTAATGATTTAGCAACACATTGTCTCAAAATGAAAAACACACAATAGGCTAGTTTGATAATGTAGCCCAGCATAAAGCCCTAGAGTTCGGCTCCCAGGGTAACGCAAAACAAAATCAAAACCCACAACTTCTTTTCCTGCCTTGACCTCTGCTCATCTCTATGACTATTGGGATGGGAGGTCAAAACTGGTCTGTTGGGATCCTCGGGGCTGGGACCTTTGCCCTAAAACTACAGTAGTAACCTCTTACATCAAACCAAATCCTGGAAGTATAAAAATTAAAACATGAAAGGGCTAAGAGAAAATTAGGAAAATCTTTGTGGCTTTTATGTAGACTTTCTAGCACTGAAATTTCAAAAAATATTCTATCAAATATAGAAGAAAACATTGTGACCTACAAGCTACGTTGACCATAGACTCTCTCTCTACTTGTAAAGTTGGACCCCGTAAGCCATTGTTTTATCAGTATCAGACAGCTGTTAAAAATTAGCAGCACAATATTTCATTGCTCTAGTTTTCCATTCTGCAAACTCAGGTTCTATTCTTCACTGTGTAGTGTCACACAACATGAAAAACTGCTTACAGTGGTCACACCAAACAGAGGGAACAGAGATTTCTTCCAGTTTCTCTTCTATCATACTGTGCAAAAAATCATTAGGGGAGAGAAAGCAGAATGCGTAGATTTCAACGAACTGTACCCTCCACCATCACAAATCACATCCTTTCCTGTCCTGGTGTTATTTCCTCAGTAAATGCCAAAGAAGCACAGGCCCGTAGCTTTGACACAGAACACGACTGAGTAGAAGCAGAAGGAACTCCGACAAGGGCCGATAAGAATCCAAGAGGATGTCCCTCATGTGACCTCTGGCAGTGATGGTGTTGGTAGCCCGGCACTGCATCCCCACTGGCCCTGTAAGTACAGAGCGAGCCCTTCCAGCCCTCACTGCTCATCCTCCCATCTTCTCTATCCCGGTTAATGGAATCACCATCCATTCAAGCCCACAAGCCAGAAACCTGAGGCTGTCCCTCCTCCCCTCTCCGGAGCCCTCACACCCACTCTGCCTCTAAGTACAACCCACCCCTCGCCAGCCCTGCACCAGCTTCTGGACTCCAATCTATTCTCTTCTCTCCTGAACCTCTGTAGTCACCCTGTAACTAGTCCCCGTGTTTCCATTTCCCTTTATAAGTACTCAGGCCCTCAAATGTGTGGGTCCCTCCCCTGGGCACTGAGAATGACTTCCAGGTCCCCGACCCTAAGTAATGTGGGCCTGATGGGGCTCTGACCTTTATAATCATATAACTACTAAGCAGAATTTTCACCAGTTATTTGTAGAATCCCGCACTATGCTTTTAAGGAACGTTTCATGTAATGGAGACGGTTGTTTTAAAGCATATTTAAAGGCATATGCATCTGGAACTATGTGTTAGGGGACGCATGTGCTCACGCTGCCATCGGAAGCATAGAGGTCGGGCTCTGCTTCCTGTGACACTCTCCTTCTTCAGACTGTCCAGAAGCAGTTGCTGCCCCGCTGTGACACTGTGTCAGAACCATGAAAATGATCTTCACTTCCACTTGGCAATGAAAGCTATGCCAAGAGGTTTCAAGCATTTGTCATTTAAATTTTTTAAAAGCTCTATGCTCTGTAAAATAAGGAGGAAGAAACAATTATTCTTCTTCTCTGCAAGACAAGCAATAGAGTTGGTCTCAATTATAATTCAAAGCTACTGTATATTCTCTCATTCAAATTACCTTTTCTATTGCTTAGAATTTTTCCTCGTACCCACAAGAAAGACAAGTGAATTTTTTCAAGGGGAGCCATGTGTAGCGTCCTGTCAGCAGGATGGCAATCCCCTGCTTTAGTTCTGAATCACCAAGTTTATCTGCATAAGAGAGCTAGAAGCTTGAGCATGTTTGCCAATGACTTAAGTACACAAGGGAGTGTGTTTTGGAAATTATGTCTGACATAATGTTCATATTTAGTAAGCACTTACTATGTGCCAGATAGCTGCTGAATGATGTATATGGAACACCTCTCAGAACGAGATCGGACTCTCATTTTGTAGGCAAGCTGAATAAACCATGTATTAGATACTGAACAACACGACCCCAGAAGCTGAGCACTTAACCCTTTCTGCTCTGCTAGCTTCTGAGATTAGCATGATCCTAGACTGCGCAGAGCTAGCAAATGCATAAGACCCACTATAACCTGCAAGTACTCAGAACATGGTACCCCCAAATATGGCTCCTTGGGGTTGAGGAAACCACAGGAGCAACAAACTTGACGTGTGAATCATGAAATCATACAGAAATCCTCGGGTGAACTGAGACTGAGGGAGAATGCAGAAGCCATCAAGTTTCACTTGCTTTTAGTTATTTGCATTTAATGATAGTTTTAGAAGACAAGCAGCCAAGCAGTATCATGCTGTTAGCTTTGCTGTAGAGCGCATATCTGACGCGGGCCGTGATGGTGAAGGATGCTCGCATTGTTTTCCAGAAGCTTGGACATAGCTTACAAGGTCCTTCTGTTGGGCCTACGCAAGCGTCTGATGGGGGACGCTTTTGACATCAGGTCCTTCTCAAGAGCAGCTAGCGTGGCCCTTTTCTGAACACGCACCCTATGAACTGTCACCAAGTCTGATTACACATGTATAGGCCCCCTGATTACTTCCTTTTTCTAACTTTCACTTTCCTGGAGCTGTAGATTACTCTGCTTCTTAATCACACAGGTCCCTCTGTGCTGTACCCTGGGGAAAGTGGACTTAAGACTTGATGCGCCCATAGCCTCACATTTGGAGAAACGAGGAAGCACAGATCTGCTTCTGTTCTTTGGAGGAGCTCTACTCTTCTCCTTCAGTTTAGATGTCATGTCCCGGCTTCCAGCACAGACTCTTTGACTTCCAACCACAGATCCTTTAGTATTCTGGCATAAGCCCATCAGCCTCCTGATATGGACTTACATGGGACACTGCAGTGAGATTCAGACCTTGGACTGAAACTTTTGGTCTGTTGCATACTTCCTCCTCTGACTCTGTGGGTCACCATATTGAGCCAATTTTGTAATATCTTATGCATCTGTATAGCTTGTGTTATATCTGTTTCTCGAGAAAAATCACTGACACAGGATTCTTGTTCCAGAAGGATCCTTCTGCCTTCCCTGGAGAGGGGAGTATGATCCCTGAGAGAGGCCAAGACATGCAAATAAACGGACCTTGCTAAATTCTCCCAAGTTTATTACCACTGGACCAAACCTTTGATATCATATGATGCTTTTTCCTGACTATTCTTTCAAGTCTAAGCATAAAAAGTTTTCTCTGAGTCTTTGATGTTTCATTTCTGAAGACTTCTGTGTCACATAGACGTCAGTTAAATATATTTTCTTTTCCATTAACTTATGGGTTGACATAGAGATGTCAGCAATGGTTGAGGAAGAGGCATCACTTTTGCTCTCCTGCAGACCCCAACTTCAGTTGGAGCCTTTCCTTCAGAAAACACAAAGCAGCACATGAACTGCCTTTGCTGGAGCTCAGACCCTGCCACCTTGAAACAGGGCGCCTTGGCACCGAGAAAGCCACAAGGCTATTACTGTGTAGGAACCTCATTTGGTTGAATCTGGTAGAAAGCTACTGCTTCACCACCTTTCCCAATCTCTATGCAGTAGCTTAGGGCTCCTTCTTATACCTGAAAATTGTACCTTAAAGCCCCACAGAATAATGGGATCACAGTTTATTTATTGGGCCTACCCCTACACTATCCTACCCCTGCGCTATGCACTTCTCTAACCCTCTGCATTCACATTCAGTTATTACAGGAACTGTACACGGTAACTAAAATTCCAGGTTGAGCATCTCTGATCTGCAAACTAGAAATCTAAAATGTAAAAGACTTTGCACGCTGATGTGTGCCATGAGTGGAAAATTCTGCACAAGCCCTCCTGTGAGTGTTACAGTCAAAATGCAGGTACACTAAAAATATTGTAAACTTCAGTCTATGTGTAAAAGATACAGAATACAAATGAGCCTTTGTTTAGATGTGGGTCTCATCCCCTGCAAATGTTATTATGAACATGGAAACATTCTAAAATCTGAACATTTCAAAATCTGAAACACTTCTGATCCCCAGCATTTTGGATGAGGGGCTATATCACCGTTTTAATGAGATGTGCCCTGAGGTAAGGAGAGGTATAATCAATCAGTCAGTCACAGAATCAGTAAGTGACAGCGCCAAAGTTGTTTTCTTCCCTTTCAGGCTCTGTGGGAGAACAGTGAGCATTGGGGCTCAGCATCCAACACCAACAACTTAAAGGGGGACAGGTTTACGGAATTTTGGATCATAGTTTGCAGAGGTTTCAGTCTACAATTAGCTGGCTCCAAATCCAGGAAGCATAGCAGAAGAAAACCAGTTGATGGCACGGCAGCAGGAAACAGAGAGCGATCAAGGGAGGAGGGAGAGAGACACAACCCTCTAGGCACATGCCCAGCGACCCACATCTTCCCACCAGACTTGTCTCTCCAACCACATTTAGCTATAAACTCATCAGTGGACTAATATACTTTTAAATATCACGCCCCATGATCCAGTTACCTCCCCAAAGCCCCCCCTCCATGAGTGAATGAAGCTTTTCAGACACATCTAGAAATAAACCATCATACTGGATAATTTATAAAGACTAGAAATTTATTTCTGCACTTTGGAGGCTGGGGCATCTAAGCACAAGATGCTGGCAAGCTTGATGCCCACTGGGGGCCCCTCTCTGCTTCCAAGATAGTGCCAGGACATTGTGGCTTCTCACGGGGAAGGAGAGAAGAAGGGATGAACCACTCCCGAAGCTCTCCTAACTTAGCCTTAATCCCTTCAGGAGGATGAAGCCTTTTCAACCCAAGCACCTACTGTAGACCTCACCTCCCAATACTGATGCAGTGGAGTGTAGTTTCCAACACGTGAATCTTGGAAATGACAGACATTTGAACCACAGCAGCAACAACAGTAGTGGCGAAATGTGGTTTGATATAAGGTGGAGACTGTGTTAGACACAGCTAGTCAGTTGCAGGGACAGAAGGTTATGACTACTGGATTCTTCCCACCTTTATTGAAGAGGGTACTCCTTACAAGTGGCTGCTTTTTGGTTTGATCAAACTTTGGTCAGACTCTTCATCCTTTGCTTAGGTCCCCCTGTGTAATTCCTTATAAAACTAGTTTAACAAAAACTGCTAAATCGAGTTAGCAAGAATTCCTCACTCTGGGTGTCTGATCATCCATGACACCTGATCAGGTCCTTTTATCTTCTACCGTCCTGCAGATGGTGTCTGTCCCCCTGATCTGTCTTCAGCAACAGGTCAGGCTGTTGAATAGGCTGTGAATGTATTTTTCCCCAGCAAACCTTATGCTGAAACTTGATTCCCAATGGAACCATGTTGAAAGGTAGTGAGGTGACTAAGAGGAGATCATCTCTCAGGAAGGGCTAATGCCATCCTAGCAGGAAATTGGAAGACTCTTGAGTGAGTGAGTTAGTGATTGCAAGTGTGAATTGTGACAAGGCAAGGCTGTCCCTAGTGTCTTGTCACATGAACCTATTTGCACTCCCATTTTCTGCCATGAACTGAAGCAGCCCAAGGTCTTCACCAGTACCACACTGTGCAACTTTCCAGCCTCCAGAACTGTGAGTCAACACATCTCTGCTTTTAAAAATTACCCTATCTGAGGTATTTCATTATAGCAATAGGACCAGGGATTTGGCTCAGTGGTGCCTGCCTGGCAAGTGTGAGGTTGTGAGTTCAATCCCTGGTCCTTGGTACCAAAAAAAAATCATTATAGCAATAGAAAACAGATTAAGACTTCCCTGATGTCTTTACCTAATTTTCAGTCCTCTGATTCTGTTGGGCCTTTTCTATAAATATCCACTCATGTGCATTGAATTCAGATTCCAAGCTCCTCCATTACAAAATCCCATTGTGGAGGTCTCTATAGAGTTTCTCCTTTTGCCCTTTGAGCAATCCTCATTACAGAGCTTTAACAAGTACCTTTAAATGTTGTTTTTCTATAAATTGCAAAAGAGAAGGGGCTGTGCCATAGTACAATTGGAAGATGGCTGTGTACACATCTCAGCTTATGATGCATGCATTCATTTATTCATGAACATTAGTTGGACACCCAGCCTAGAAACAAGCTAATCGCTGGGCATAAAGATTATGTACGCTTGATCTATATATTTGACTACTCACTCAGATATTTACAGAGTAATGGGGTAGAGTTCTGGAAAAACTCAGAGAAGTGACAGATAATATGTTTCTGAAGACATCAGAATCACGCCACAGAAGGAGTTATATGTGAATCTGGCTTATAAAAATGATTGTTTACATATCAGAGATTAGATGGAAGAGCATTTAGAACATATAGACATGACTCCAGGCTATAAGCTCAATGACTTTATGCAATTTTAATGCTATTTCTATGCCTGATTCAACTAAATCTGCATTTCATTTTATATATACAGAAAGAGGCTACTACTTTTCTGTTTAGTCTAGGTATTAGTTGAAAAGTACTATGGAGATCCAGCTTTAAAAAACAGTCAATAGTTGGCATAAAAATTAAGCATATCTAACTCCACGCCTGCAGCACTTGCCTGCCAAGATTCTCCCATAGAGAAGTAATTCTAGTCATTTGCAATGCACCACTGATTCCTCCCTGATTCTGCCGGAAAACATCTGTTCTCTCCATGATTTGTCAGCAGGTTTGTTGCCTTTAATTCTCACTTTGCTGCATAGGCTTTTTAAATAACAGGTGAAAGAAAAACAGTTATGACCACTCAATAATGAAGTTTTTCCAGAACAGGGGGTTTTGGCTTAAGAGTGGGGCTTTCCCTCTTGGGGAAGTTAGTAGTGTTTGCACATACTTTTGATTCTCATTAACTGTAAGGCAGAGTTATGAGCTCCTGAAAAATTTCACTTTCACTCTCACTGTTCAGTTGTTGTCAAAGGGAAGCAGTTCTCCTCCTCCTTGCATGGAGTCTGTGAGAATGAGTGTGTGTGTGTGTGTGTGTGTGTGTGTGTGTGCGCGCATGCACATGCACACGCGGGAATATGTGTATGTGTGTTGTTTGTGTGTGTTGGGAATAAGGAGATGGCTTCTGCCTCCCTTCCTTTCTCAAGCAGAAGGAAAGCATAGCTCTCACCTTCATCACCATGGTGTGGGTACATCCTCCCCCTTGACTGGCCACAGATGCCCTTGTGTGGCAGGCATGCAAATGATGATTCTTCTGTGGAGTCAGTGTTTCCAATCTTTGCATAGACATACTATGAGTCTGGGGTCTTGCTTCTGCAAAGTTACTTGGTAGCATGCGAGATCCTTCCCAAACTACCCCATCCCCAGTTCTGATCAAACTCCATTCTTCAGATTCCTTTACTCATCAGATGTTTATCTAAAGAAGGTGCCAATCTGAGCCTCCTGCTGTGGTGTCAATAAGTCCATGGACACACATGTACACTTGTCTCTCGTCATGGTGCAAAGGCAGGCTGCTCTTTCATACTCTTCTTCTCAACTCTGGGCTTGCTTGGCACTTGTGTAGTCAATTGATTTTCTCTTTTATTGTTTTTACATATTGTTTGGCTAAACTTTTGAAATAATGCCGTGGACTTCTTTCATAGCATGAGTAAAGCTTTAACTATTTACCATCTTCAGTAGAGTCTGTTTACACAAAAATGTTTTTGCTAATATTTTCTCCCATTCCAGAGATTATATTTCATTTTATTGGCTATTTTTGTGAAGTTTTTAAAGTTTCATGTACATCTACTTTGTTGCCTATACTCTCATTTCTTGTCCAAGACCATTGTCAAAGTTTTTTTATGAGGCTTTCTTAGAGTTTTGTGGTTCAGGTTTTACATTTAGGTCTTTAACCCATTATGTGATGATCTTTGTGTATGGCATAAGAGTCTACTTTCTTTTGCAAACTGTGTGTCTGATAACATGGTTAATATTCAAACTATACAAGGAATTTATACAACTGAAGAGCAAGAAACAAATAATCCATTTAAAAATAACCAAAGTTTCAGGAAAGATGTGAAAAAGTGAACCCTACTCACTGCTGGTGGGAGCACCAGCTGATAAGCTTTTATGGGAACGAGTGTGAAAGTCCCTCAAAAAACAAAACTAGAATTGCCATAGTACTCAACATTTCCACTTCTGGCAATGTATGCCTCAAATAATTGAAATCAGAATCTTCAGTGATATCCGGATTCCCATATTCAATGTAGCATGATTCACAATAACCAGCATAAGTCCAAGAAAATGGATGAATAAGTAGATAGTCATATGTAGGCATGAAATGATCTTAACTGAACTTAGAAAAGGAGGAAATTGGGCTGGGGATGTGGCTCAGTGGTAGAGCACTTGCCTACCCTGGGAAAGGCCCTAATTGTGATCCCAGCATCAGCAAACATTAGAAGGAAAACCTGCCATCGTCAGCACTAGGGCTGGACCCAGAAAACATTATGCTAAGTGAGATAAGCCAGGCACAAAAAGACGATAAAATGCACCCTCATTTATGTATGGCATCTAGAATATTTAAACTCAGACACATAGCATTAAAGTCATGTCCAGGAGCTGGAATCTATCATATAGCACAGTGTTTGTAGCTAACAACACTGTATTGTATACTTATAAATTCTAAGATAGATATTGATTAAATAGTCTTACTGAGCAAAGTAGTGATGATGATGATGGTGGTGGTGATGATGAAGATGGGAATACTAGAAAACACTGGAATTTGGTTTATTTCCTTGATGGCGGTGATGGGTTCGTGGGCATACAAGTATCCCAAACCCATCAAGATGCATGCAGTGCATGTGACCAGCTTTAACAAAGAGCGTAAACAAAACATTTAAACTAGATGTGCCCTGCCACCAAAGGTTGCCTGTACATCCCTGGCATCTGTGAAAACATTAGCCGCCTAGCAAATGTGCTTGTAACTTAGTAACCCAGGCACCTGAAAACCTGCCTGAATATTCTGGACAAAGATAGAAGCCACACATCAGGATATGCATATTTCTAATTTCTTTGCCCTTTCCCCTTCACCAAAATATAGAAAGAGTAACACAGATAAATAAGATGTGTGGACAACATCAGATCCTGTCAAGTTAATTGAATTTGCTAACTAGTAACTCTTTACCCTGTAAACTCACAGTCTTTTCCCATTGTCACAGGTTTACTCTGTGCCACACTTGGGATTCCTTCTGATAAACAGCCCAGAGTAGAAACACAGAAAATAAATATATTAGTTGCTTCTAATGATAGAGGCTCAAAATCCCATGAACAAACCTTTTGGAAAGTAGGGTCCACATTGCTCAGTAAGGAGACGGGCTCTGCTAAACCTAGGGCCCAGGGATCATGGCCTGATCTTGAAGAATTTCCAGTCATGCAGAGAATTCCATCCAGTGATATATTTGGTTTCAAATAATCAGACTCACGATTGTGTTTCTCCTAGAGAAAGTGTGGGGTGCTGTGTTCCATGCCACGGGCCTGTGGTTTTACAATTTAACTCCCAAAACACACTACTTTTTCCTTTGACTAACAGGGGTATGTTTAAACTATAACTAGTGAAGATTTTTTGAGGTCTGAGCTTAGTTGCTACTCTTAAAAATTCTTGTTTCTGCTTGGACTCAGTCCTAGAAGTAGAAGCTGTGAGAGAGGGCAGTCTGCGTCTCTGTGCTCTGTTCCTGACATTTTTCATTCTCTTGGTCAAAAATGTAGCACTCTCTGCAGCCTCCTCCTTATTTTCCTTAGCCCACTTCAGAATGGTGCAGCAGCGTTTGTGTTGCAGGATATGTGGCGTGACAAGAGGCTGAACCTTGGTGTTTGGTTCTGGCTGCCTTACCTGCCTTGAGAACTTTTTGACCACATATTGCTGGACATCATCTACTTTTTAGAGAGACTGAAGGTTGCAGATTTTGCTAGTTCTTTTGAGCCCCAACTGATGAAGCACAGTAGTATCAGTGAGCTCAGGAATAGCTTTACTTATAGCAACCAAGTTGAAGGCTCAGATTGTCACCCACAGTGAGCCTCCAGTAGATTTTCACTTCCTCCCTCCTGTTCTCCTTGGTCTATGGCAAGAAGGCCCCTTTCTCAGTTGTGGGCACGTACACAGGGAAACCTCATTAGTGATTCCACCACCAATCCAGACCACGTAAGCTTTGCATTCTTCACCCAGAGCATTACTTCTGCAGTCAGTGCTTCTCACAGAGAGCTGGGTTTGCATCCATCATCTGTAAATATGGCAGCCAGTGGCTGGGAGGGAGACATTCAGCTTCATCTTGATGCTGCTGATTGCTGAGGAGACCACAGGAGAAAAGGTCACCAATGGGGATTTTATGATCAGTGCTATCATTACTCATTCTGTCTGCCAAGAACTCAATGCCAAATTGCTCTCCTGCACTCAGCAGCTTATGTTGCATCCTTAATAATTAACTCTTATTTTACTTTTGCCCTAATTTCCTTTGTTAACTCTTATACATAGTTATATAAACTAATATTTGCACTAAAATAGAATACATATACAACACACTGAAAAGGACTTGTATTTCACCAAGCAAAATATTCTTTGTTGTACATGTGAACAATGTAGGTGAACCAGTGGCATTTAGGATGCCCTATGAAAAACAGATAGGGAATATTTAAAAAGCAGGCATGAAATCAATCAGAAAGATGTGCATCCACTGGACCATCTAGATTTGTGATAATAAAAATATGGTATCAGGTGAGCTCTTGATTTCCCTGTGAAAATATGTGTTTGGCTTCCAAGAGTGTACCAGTCATAACATTTCCTTTTTATTCTATAATTTAGTAAGGTTTGAGACCAGTAGAACAATTCTTTATTTACAGTGTACTCAATCTTGATGCAAGCCACTTAGAATATTATATATAATTTGTTCAACCATTCTATTGTGTTCAGAATTTTTTTTCCTTCATGCAGATTTTTCTCACTTATTCTCTGCTCCTATGGCATTAGAGCTGGGATGATACAGAGTTATACAGAGCAACCTGAGCATGGTTCTGCCACTAGTGTCACCCCATGAATGTTCCGGTCACAACCCACTCAAGTTTAAGGCTATTATATAAGACCTGTAAATCCAGCTTGAAGCGGCCCTTCTGGTTCTGTGCTTCTGGGGATGCAGCACGGCAAGTTAGTGGAGATGAGCACCTTGCAGCAGGCCCATTGGAGGAAGAGATGATCCCACTGTACTATAATTAACCTGTCAGACAAACATCTTCATGGGGCCCCCGCTCAACAGGGGCAGAAGGAACATGGAAGCCACAGGTATCCAAGTGATGCCATGAAGAAAGAAGTGGAAGGACTCAGGCCCACACTGTCAGGAGTTGTGTGGGTGCCCTGTCCCCTTGATTGGTGAGCCCAGTGAGTGTCATCTCCTTCTCATCCCAGGATATGTCTGCATTCCCAAGCAGGGCTAATCCAAATGAGGACAGTGGTAGAACTGGGAAAACAGGAGAGTCTAAGAAAAAGAACAGCAGTTTTGTAAAGAGGTGCAGTGAGAATATGTGAGCTAAGAATACATGGCACCGAGAGGACAGCGGGACTTCTCCCTGGAGCGGGACTGGGTGCTCTGTGCATCTGAATGAGAAACCAATGCTCAGGCATGATGATCCAGATGGGAAGGGGACCAAGAGTTAGGAGGAGCAGGGAGGAGCAAGAAGAGCAGGGGATGAAAAAAGGATTAAGGTGTGTTATGTACATGCACCATAAATGCCATCATTATATTTTGCAAATGTATGCTAAAAAAGAGAGAAATGGTGCCAACATAGGGTTCAGAGCTGTCTGATTAGTTTTTATAACTCTTGCTAGTCAGAAACACTCTGAAATTTTACTTTTCTAGCCTCTGGATGCATCTGATTTTAACATGTTCCCGTGTCAGAAAAGCATTGAAGATGGGAAGATCATATGTGATCAAAGTCGTGTATTTCTGTGTTTCTATCATGCAACATCAGTAGACTAAGGCTGTGACCTCACCCGGCACTTACTGTGTTGGTCATTAATTTCAGAGCCCAAGGAAGTTACCGGGTGTCTCTCTTGTTGCTCTTTTTTAACTGCAGTTTTTCAAAAGTTGGCAGGCAGGCCTGGTAAAATCTGATCAACGTCCTCCTTGTAGACATGAGAATTTCTTCTCTTAAGTTTATGCTCTTCATCTTTATTCAGTAGTTATCAGCCATGCTCCTTTTTCTCCACACTCCTTCTCTTTTGAATTTCATGACATTCTGTCTGGAGTGAGGCTCATCCTCAGGTAACCGAGCAAAGTGTCACTAGGCTCTTGCCGTTTGGTGCTGACACAGGCCTGAGTTTGTTGTTTTTTTAAAAAAAATAAACAAAAAAAAATAAAAACAATGATACAGTATTTCAAAACAAAATAATAGGAAATTCAAACTGCAAACTTTGATATAAGATTATATATAAGTTGTCAGATTATAAGATTTAGGCATAAAAAAATCAAACAATCAAACAATGAGAGCACAAACTGTTCTTTCTGAAGAACTAGATGGTTTCTACCTCAATCTAATAAAAGCCATCTATGACAAACCAACAGCTAACATCATACTAAATGTACAAAAGCTGAAAGCTTTCACTCTAAAATCAGGAACAAGATAAGGATGTCCACTATCACCACTTCTATTCAATATAGTTCTAGAAACATTAGCCAGAGCAATTAAACAAGAGAGAGAAATAAAAGGAGTAAGGACCGGAAAGGAAGAAGTTCAATTATCACTGTTTGCAGATGACATGATACTCTACACAGAAGACCCCAAAATCTCCACCAAAAAACTTCTAGATTTAATAAGCAAATTTAGTAACACAGCTGGTTACAAAGCAGTACTCAAAAATCATCATTACTGTACAAACAACGAACTCACTGACGGAGAACCACACCCTTCGGATAGAATCCCCCCCCCAAGTGAAATACTTAGTAATAAATCAAACAAAGGAAGTAACAGATCTGTACACTGAATATTACAGTACCTTGAAAAAGGAAATTGAAGAGTATCATAAAATGGAAAGATATCCTTTGGTCATGAATGAGAAGAGCCAATATAGTGAAAATAGCCATACCCCCAAAACTGTTATACAGATTTAATGCAATCATGATCAAAATACCATTAGCATACTTCACAGATCTAGGCAAAACATTCCCAAAATTCATTTGGAAACAGGAAAGACCTAGAATAGCAAAGGCAATGCTGGGCAACAAAGGCAAGGCAGCACGCATCACAATCCCCTGGCTTGGACGTTATACTATAAAGCTACGGTAATAAAATCAGCATGGTACTGGCCAAAAAAAAAAAAACCTGAGATCAGTGGAACAGATTAAAAGATGCAGACACAACTGCAAACACAGTCAGCCACTTTCTCTTTGACAAAGGAACCAAATATGTTCACTGGAAGAAAGTCTCTTTAATAAATGGTGCTGGAAAAATTGTCTTTCTACATGTCAAAGACTAAAACTAGACACATGTCTACCACCATGCACCAAACTACAGTCAAAGTGGATCAAAGAATTAAATATTAGAACAGAAACACTAACTCTACTGGGAGACAAGTAGGTAGGAATCTTAAAGACATGGGGCTAGGCAGAGAGTTCATGAACAAAATCCAAACTGCATGAGAAAGAACTATTGGGTGGGGAAAAGGAGAAAAGAAGGAAGGGAAAAGAAAAAATTATATCTATATGCAAACACAAGATAGCTAATATAATCACACTGCCGATTTCTATTTGTTCATTGAAAAGAACAATTTGTGCCTATATTGTGTGATCAATTCTTCAGTGATTTAAAGATGACAACATGCAATATATTAACCATTGTTAATCTCCTATTATCTTGTTTTGAAATTCTGTATCATTGTTTTTATTGTCTTTTCACTTTAAAATAAAACAGAATTTATGGATAGACCTTTGCAGTATAGAATATATTCAGTGATATTCAGTAGTATTGCATCAGAGCTGCGACAATGAAACGTCCACCAGCAAGTGTGGAGTCAGTAATCAAGGTGGTTCCAGCTGAGGAGCCGGCTTCCCTCTCCACAGAGACACGTTCTCTATGCTAGTTCTGGAAATCATCACCCTTCCGGTCCCTCACAGCCTGAACAGATGATCCGTGAGAATTACTCCAGCTGACTTCTGCAAGCTCCTCAAGGGTGGTTATTGTCACTCAATATGATGAAGAATATTAAACATTTGATTATTTCCCCCAAACCTTTGTTGTCCGAAAAGTTAAAGGACTAACCATGTAAGTGGGGCTCAAACATAGTGTTTTTTTTTAAGTAAATGAAAAGCTCAGTGATTTAGTTTCTTAATCAGCCAATCAATCATAAAATGCAGACTTCATCTCTTTCGTGTCAATTTAGGCCTAAGGAGTAAAAGAGCAAAAGGAAACCCAGATGAGTTTTATGAAGTTGTGAAATCAGTACAGAGATGAGGACCGTCGTGTTCACTCCCAGGATTTACCTATTACACTAACAAAGGCAGCCACCATGTTTATTCCCACATGGTGCCTTTTTCAAGGGTGGTCCCTGAACTGGCAGCCTCAGAATCAGCTAGGAATTCATTAAAGATACAGATTCTCAGACATACCCCCTCCCAGATGCACTGGGTTAAAAGCCCTGCAGTACCTCATTTAACAAGTCCTCTGGGAGATTCTTCCGCATGTCCGAGGTGGATCACCACTGCCTTGCCTCCCCGTGGGGCAGATTAATGGGGAGCTTTAGTTTTACACTTGGTTGCCTTCACGCTAAGCTGCCCATGGTCGCAGTCACATACAGCTGATTTGCAAGCCTACGCACCCCAGGAAGTGCTCACTGAACCCTGAAAGTAAAGCTTAGGACATGAGCCACTCCAGGCACATAGTTAAGCCCTGCAGCATGAAAAAATAATTGTAAATTTTTAAATTACTGTCAGTTAACTGTGTGTCCTGAAGAATTAGACCTCTGGGGACTATAATTTGGTTATGGAAGATGTGATAAAATATTTAATCGCTCAAGATTCTGAAGTTATTAGGAGTTTTTTTGTTTTGTGTCTTTTAACTGAGAGTTATAACCTGTTAAATCAATATAACTAGTGGCCACAAGACTACTTTAATACAGAGTAGTCTACTTATTTTTAACACACCACCTTATCAAGCCTGTTGTTCACCCTACTGCTAGCTTTTGAAGTCTTTCAATTAAAACATTCCTTACTTCATTTCTGTGGCAGTATTCTTTGGAGTAAAGTGTCACATTTTCCCTTTAAGATGTGTACAATGATATGAAACAACATAGATTTAAAGTGACAAATAATTCTAGATATAGGTTCAGAAATGTCATCGTCTCCATGAAAGAAACCCAGATCTGACATTTCAGGATTCCTGGGTGAGGAATTCAGTCATCTGTCAGGCCCAGCAGTATTCTAAAATTAGTAATTATTTCTGGGTTAAAATGAATTATTTCACTATCATAACCTAAATACAGTAAAGTTGATCAATGAAAGTTGTTTCATTTTAAAAACTACAAAGTACTTAAAAATTGACAGCTCTATGACAGTGCCCAACACTTCCCTGGAAAGAGAAACTATGCTGTTAATTTTTAATATGCTTTTAAAATCTAGCATTCATTTTTCAAAGTATTCTTCATTTGAGATACACATAAAAATTCTCATGCTTTCCCACAATGTCTAGTTACGTGACATTTCCTTACCTGAAATAGATGTTTCATCAGGTAAATGTATGCTGTAATTTTCCATATGCAATATATAAATTCTTTTAAGAGTGTTTGCCCTTTTCATACTTACAAATACAAAAAACTGGATGCAAACTCTGCAAGTGGGTTGATGTCCTATACTTAGTATGGAAAATGTGTCTTTGAAACTGGCACATTCTTTCTGACAAGTATTCAGAATGCAGTTCCTAAATAAAAGGCTGAAATTTATATACCCATGTTTCCGATAAGATCTGGTAATGGAATCTTTGGGCATAAGATTGTATAATTTGTCAAGGGAAAATGTCCTGGCCTCTGACAAGTCTATGTACCTAGTTTTGTTCAATGCAAATAGAATGCTATAATGTTTAAAATCTATGCGTGCCCGTACATATGTCCCTGATGTGTCACGTGAGAGAGAAGCTGAGCAGTCAAGTGGCCTCGCATGAACAGTGCTTAGGGAGCTCTTACGACTTGTACCCAGATGTCAGCACAAAGCCTCCTGTGGTCACAGGTGGAGCTGTTCAGAGGTGGCTGGGTCTAGGCTGTGCAATGCTAGGATTAAGGGTGTGGTGCTGGAATTGATGCATGGTATGATGCTTGGACCAAGGGTGCTGCACCCTGAGTGTGGGTGCTACCCTAAGGGCAACCTGGGTAGAATACAAGGGACAGAAATGCAGCTACTGCCAACACTGCTTATCATTTGCTGCTTCTTAACCACTTTGCTGCTTTGCTCCTCCTGCCTCCTGCCTGCCCTGGACAATTTCTCCCCTGTGATGCCCCTCTATTTTGAAGAGAGCTGACACTGAACTGAAACCTCACCAAACTGTGAGCCAAAATAAACCTTTCCTCCTTTATCTTTGAGTATCTGGTATTTTGTCTCAGCAACGAGAAAAGTAACCAAGGCAGGAGCTTACCCTAGTAGGTTTATAGACTCACTTTTTTTGTGTAAAACTGCCAGATATTTAGACTTTAACTTCTTTTCATCTCACGGCTTTTGCTGTTCAGTCTACACTGGACTCCTATTGCTCCTATATAACCAACGCCCTCCTCCTTTGTCATACAGTGTGCCTGGGTATAATGCTTAGTTCCATGCACAGTGAGGATTAGCTTTCCCTAATGATTAGAGGGACAATGTGATTCAAGAAAATATGAAAATTGATATTTTTAAAGTGTGATTTGGTGGCTTGGAATCCAACCAATGACCATTATGAGTCCTTGTATTTGTTTGTCACTAAATAAAGCAATGAACAAAACAGTTACATCTTGCTTGATGTTAAAAGCAGCTGCATTCAGTTATGCAGAACAAACTACAAAGTGCAAAAAAACTCCACGGCACATCACCCTAAATCATCTTACCATCGAGATTCAAGTTTCTCAATGCTCCTGACTTTTTATTAATTAGCTTGGTCCATCAAGGACTTGAAGAAAGACAAAATAAGTCTTAATTTAAGTGAGTTAAGAGGCAGCAAGTTAAAAAGAATATAGTTGAAATATAGAAGCAAGAAAATCATGTCTACTCCCTTACAGACACTCCAGAATAGCTTTATTTTCTCTTCCAGTATTTGCATCTTTGTAGACAAAATTATTCATGCAGCTGTCCATTGACATTCCAGAATTATAAAGTTGGAATGTAAATTAGGTAGAATTCGGATGCAAAGACCATGAGCCACTCAAACAAGTAGCAGTGAGATTATACTCTGGCCTGCTGATTATGCCTCTAGAGGCAGAATCTGATCATTTCAAAATTAAATTGACACAGATTTTCTCAAGGTGCTGTAAAGTCAAGTCCCAAAGTTGTTAAACAGGAAGAAAATGTGTCTAAGACTTTTGCTAGGGTCTTTTTCATTATATGAACATAAACAGTATTTTTCAAGTTAGCGGTAATATAAAATGGGAGTTGGATATTAGGTGTAAAAATTTGAGTTAAAACCCATGTTTGATACCTAAGTACTCAGCACGGACTCAGGAGTAGAAAGCCGGAGTTTAAATCCTGCTCTGCTGCGTGGTAGCTGGCTCCCACAGTGTCAGTCTCTCTGTGCCTCGATGGTCTTGATTGTATACCAAAATCATGATAGTGCCTCCCGTGCAGGGTGCTCAAGGGGAATAAACAGATGATTCAGTGTCCCTAGACATCCAGGACATGTTTCAATTGTGATTCTCTATATTTGTCTCTAAATAAAGAGACAAACTTTCTAGAAATTATGGTGAAATAAACTGTGACATTTTCAAATTCCTAAGGTGATGACTGTAGTTGAAAGGTTGCAGAAAAACAGTGAAGTCTTTGCTGACGGAACTTTGCATCTTTGTGCAATGTTAGCCCCAGGTCCTACTGGCAGTCATGTTTCTTGAAAGATGGAACTTAATTGCATATCTCAGATGATAACTGAAGGATGCTGAGCATAACTCACTGTGCAGGTTGAGGCTTTTCTTCAGTGCCACGGGGCTGGGTTTCCAGGATACACATGAGAACACGCAAAGGGCCAGAGGCTGAGGTAGTGACAGCTCTACTCACATGCGCCTGAAAGATGAGTCTGGATCTGGGCTCCAGATCCAAGGTCCCCCTGCCTGGTACTTATCTCTTCCTGAGCAATGGGAATATCCAACCAAAAGCTTTGCAAGGAAAATGGACACTTTGTTTCAAAGACTAATATTCACTGACCATATCAGCATGGCAAGTATGGACGTAAAAGTTATGCTGACTACATCATTCACAATAGGCCAAAGGTGTCCATCGGTGGACTTATAAATACAATGGGTTAGAGCCGTAGAGTACAATGCTAGTCAATCATCAAAACAGCACACTGGTACAACATGGCTGAAACTCAAAAACATGCTACACACACACCCCAAAAATGACACTTTATAAGAAAGCATCCTCGTGAAGGAAGTCAGACACAAAAGGTCACATACTCTAAGATTCCATTCATATGAAATATCTATCATAGGTAAATACATAGAGGAAAAAATATTGATGGTTCCAAGAAGTGGGGAAAGTGAAAGAAAGAGATTACTTAATATGTATGGAGTTTCCTTTTGAGGGTGATTATCTGGGACCTGGCCAAGATCCCCAACTTCTTGTATGAGGGGTGTGGTAAGAGGACAAAATAAGAAACAGAGACAGTTTCGTAATGTATAAAGGGGGACTGGGAGGTCAGTGTTCAGGATGGGAAAAAACCAAGACTCTCCGGCTAGCTACTGTCTTATTAGCCAGTGCGTGGGAGAAGGGGGCAAGTGATTCAGGAACAGTAATGGCGGTTGCTATGGGTTGGTAAGAACACAGCATTCCTGCAGGGAGGAGATGGGGCAATAAGGAAGCCATTTTTCCCCAGGTGCCTTATCCAGTGAGCTCCACAGCAGCCCCTAGCCCTAGGGCTTCTAGCTATGACCAGAAAAAGTAGGAAGCTTCCTCAGTCCCGTCTGGCTCAAAGAGCAGAACAAGGACAGCCTCGGACATCCTTAGACTCAGTTTATAATCTACAGTCCCCGACAGGTGATGATAATGTTTTAGAACTAATTAGAGGTGTCAACTGCACAACATCACGACTGTAGTAAATGTCACTGAATTTTACAGTTGAAACTGTTCGTTTTATGCTCTATGAATTTTAGCTTAAATTTTAAAAAATCAAGAATTATAACAATTACCAAGGCAAGTCTGTGGGAATGAGTGACACTGCCCAAGTCTGACTCTCCTCACAGAGATATTGCGAGTCCTACTGCTTCCTGACAAAAGGTTTGGTCATGCAGGTCATTGTTCTGTTGTATGGTTTTCAGAGGTCAAAACATCTTTAATGGATTAACTGTCCTCCTCCTCACCACCACCACCACCACCAAAAGCAATCACAAAGACTGACTCAAACACAAAAAGCTGAGGTACTGGAACATATCAGTGCATGATGAAGAAATCTAGTAATCACAGGACCAAGGACCTATGGAGAAGGCCAGTGCGCCGAAATAAGCCAAGAAAACTCACAGGGATCCTGGAGAAATCTGAATCTACAAACTAGTAGAGGGCCCTAAGCCCTGAGGCACAGGGGTGGAGATGAAAAATGCCAAATCCCGCATGGGCACCGGGACAGTGGAACATAGAAGTTCAAGGGTGTCTCCTCACAGACCATGGTCAGCATCCACCTCCCAGCGGCACAGGGAGCTCGGGACCACTATTTCTAGCCCCTGACCTCTGTCCAGCGATGCTTCCATCTGACTGTTCTTCCCTAAATCCCTCCTCCGCCTTCCTCTGCCTCATCTCTCTCCGTGTGCAGGCCATGCCGTGGCTTCCTCCCCAGGGTCTCAGCCATCCCAGCTGCTCAGGATTGAGATCAGGACTTTCCATCCAGCCGTCAGGGAGCAGCTGGAATCCACTAGAAGTCAGCATCCCCAGCTCCCTTCGGGAGTGAGCGTGAAGGGACCTGTGTCCACTCCCCATCCCAGGCTGAGTGAGGGAAGAGGGATGTCAGAGTGAGCAGAACCTGGTAGGATGGCACAGAGCCCTCAGTGCCCAGGAGGGGGCCCCTTCCTGAAAAGAGGTGCACGGTCTCCCCCGGTGAAAGTCGGCACCAGAGAGGAGTGAAGTCCAACAGTGTCATTGAAATTGTTTTGTTTGTTGCAGTTATTTTGTCTGCAGAGAAACTTTCTCCACCCTTTGCTTCCTGCCAGGCTCACCACTTAGGAAACCTGGCAGGAATCTCCACACTTGTCCCCTTAGTATTCGCTTGCAAAAGTGCAGGGGATACTGAGCCTTTTGTGAGATTCCAAGCCATAAGAATTAATCCAGTAAATAAGCAACCTTGTAAACTTAGATTTGCATAACCTTTATGTGAGTGTTCTTGAATGCCCTTAATTCAGAGAAAGAATTATCTTTAAGTCTGAATATGGAAATGTGTATCTCATGTTTGTGTGCATATGCATTCCACATTCCATAGAAAACAAGGGAATGCATCTGATTTTGCTGGCTGCACGATAACCTAAAAAATCTAAATAAGCTAATAATTAAATACAATCTTATATTAGCACAAATCTATGCAAGGCCTGTTCCACAAGGCTGGAGTAAAATCCCTTCCTGAGAGCAGCAATGTATGCACAGGTGGCCGTTGGTCTGTCCACTCCAAGGTTCAGGTGGCAGCACCTACAGAGATAGCGTTGATTCTTCAGGGCAAATGTTCTGGTTTTGTTTCCTTGGAGGGACCAGATGGTTTCCTTAAAGAGCTCTCTACTTTATAGCAATGGATTCTAGTTTGCATCCTGATTTGTTATTTATTTTGTATTGTTTTTGCCCAGGTAAGAAATGACACATTTACCTTGCCCTATGAAATAAAAGAAAGCCAAAGTGGCAATCATAAATTCAGCATTTGAATTCCTATGAGAGTTTCTTGTCCTTGCAAATGTTTCACTTTTATTAAGGTCATGTCAGACATGGTAATGAAAGCCTTGAGCAGAGCAAATGACCCTCAGAAACTCCCCGTGAGGAAAGCATCAACTTCTGTTCGTAAAAAATGAGTATATCTGTAATGGTCTCCTCAGATGCACAGCGTGCTCTGATCAGCGCTCCATGGGCTCTCCGGCTGAGAGCGTCCACAGGTGGCTTCATTCTTCACCAGCCTCACATGAGTAGGGAAAGGCATCATGAGGTAGGGGCCTTGGGCACCGAAGATGAAGATCATGTGCTCACCCAGGTGTGCAAGGGAGACACAGGAGATGGGCAGCCCCTGTCTTGCAAGAAACTTCAGACTCTGCAGCCTCGCTAATGGCCCTGACAAGCCACAGCAGCAGACCCACACCAGCTCCACAGCATTTCTTGCTGAGGACAGCACAGGGGTCAGCAAGGTGCTCTGGCTTCAGTTCATGTTATTTGCCGCATCGTCTACAGCTTTGTTAGGAGGGATATGAAGGCTGCCCGCAGTGAGATTCTGATTCCAGCACAGAGGGAAGCGAGCACCCTGCTAGCGCTCACACTGAAGGTCTGCTTCCACCAGGGCACCCAGAACAACAAAAGCCAAACACTGTGATAACACAAGACAGCAAACCCCATGGAGTTGTTCATTGTCCAGTTTCTACAGTTTCACACTAGAGCTGTTAAAAAAAAATCTCTATTCAGTCTTGGAATCAATAGGGTAATGGACATTTCAGCAATAAACATAATGAGCAACGCATGAGATCTAATTACCAGCATTACAATTTGCAACACTTTAAGTAAATTATTACCCTGGGTAACTTTTCCCAGGAGAGAGTGATTCTTAGATCCTTGTAAAAACGTCAGCTGTAGAAAAATCCTTTCTGCTTTCCAATTTTCCTAAGCTGACGTGTTTTCTGGTACCTCTTTGGAGATCAGCTAACTGCATTGTCTGTAGCCCTGCAGCATTCACAGTAGTGTGCACCGTTTGGCCCTGAATGCCCACCAAGTCCACAGGCCAGAAGTGACCATGGGACAAATCAGGGAGCACTTGGAGCACATCTGCAGGATGCTGGGAGACGCTGTGAAAAAGGGAGCTCGGATGTCACTGCCAGTCCAGCCAGGACCCTTGACTCAGGTCTAGGTTCTGTCAACACGCTGTCACTATTTTCTGACTGGGGTACAGGAGAAGGAAGGAATAGGTGCCACAATGTCGCGATCAATACCACCTTCAACCTCTGGGCCCCCAAGTCACTCTCAGCATTCATTCCCCCCTTCTGACCCAAGTGACCGCATGTCAGATGCTTGGGGAAAAGAGAGGTGGGTTGGATGGTGGACTCCTGATTCAGAGCCAAGGTTGCGCTGAGACAGGCAGGACACCGGGGCTTCCTGGAATCCAGTGTGGACCCAGCAGTCTGGTGGCTTAGGGTCACAGCCTCCTCTGCAGCCTGAACATGGGAAAATGGTGCAACCTGTCTGGAATTAAATCTCTTCACCTTGAGATAGGAATAATAATAATATCTGCTTCACACACCTATTACGCAAGTTAAATGCACGGTACCTAGAACAGGACTGGTCCAGAGGCCACGGTGAGTCAAGTGTATGTGTTATTAAGAATCCATAGTCCACGTTCCCTGACCCCAGACTCAGTTGTGTTTGTTACGAACCGGAGAATGAGAATAAGATAGGGGTGGGAGGTGAGAGGCAGTGGTTGTAGGTGTAGGAAATATAATAACTGTGACATTCTGGGTAAGCAATACTAGGATAGAACAGAACCTATAAATCCAAAGTTACATGCTTCCTTAACATGTGCTTACCTAGGGCATGTCAGTGCCAGGTTTTGTCCCAAAGGCTTTACATATATTAATCATTTAATCTCGTCTCAATCCATTAAGAAAAGGCAAACTGTTATGATCCACAGAAAAGTGTGGTATCAAACCCTACAGAAAGCTCCTTATAAAAGATGTCTGTGCTCATCACACATTTGAAAAACAGATTTTCAAGGAAATAAAAGAAATTTTATGAAATGTGAGCCACTCTGTGATAAAATTAGCTCTGTATCTACCTGTCAAAATGAACATTAAAGTGGAAGAATTTATAAAAAAGACTCATCCCACTTTTTGCCTTTTTGTTTCCCTATGAGTGTGCATTTTGCAAAAGTAGTTTCTGGAAGGCATGTTTTTTTCTTCTGCCAAGCTAATGGTCCCAACACACAAGAATACTTTTACCTTTCCTTCCTGCTTTCCTTCCAGGAAACTTACTCTGGAGGGAAAGAAGAGCTTCCTCACCTCTCCTTCCCTCTCTATGTGCCTGCGGCCTAATCTTTTCTTAGGAGACACAGTCAGATTGGGTTAGGGCTCACCGTATAACTTCTCTTCAGTTACCTCTTCCAAGACCTTACTGCAAAGCGTGGCCTGACTCTGGGTCACTGGGAGTTAGACTTCAACATAAAAACTTGGGGATTGGATACAACTCAGCACGTAACAGCTGGATAACTTTACTCATCAAGAGGTAGTCTTGGGCAACTGGGAAGCTAATTATTGGGAAGCTAATTATTCCTTTAGAAATAAGTACTCAGTAAAGTGTCCCCTGTAGCTTAATTGCTCTGTAAAGATCCATGAAAATCTTGCTTAAATACCTGTCCTCACATCTGTGTTAGTGCTTTAATGCAAAAAGCTACACTTTTCTAGTTTGGGGTGATTGGGTTCACTGCAAAGTCTCTAGCTGTGAGTTGTGTTAATACATCTTACATAATGGAGCAACCCAGAAGGATCTAACAGGTGTCTAAAATTCATTTTAAAAATGTGATCAAGGCATATAAGGTGGCAGTTACCATAGTGAGAACAATTCTGTATTGTTCCCAAGCTCACATCTGAAAGGAGCTTCTGTGGGACAGAAAAATGAGGTGCGCTGAGTATATTTGGACAGTGACGAGTCAAAGTGCAAGAAAAAGGCATAGACGTGAGGGGCAGGATTTAGAGAAACACTTTTGTTTCATTTTAGTGGTTTCTATTTCCTGTTTCCGGATCTAAAAGAATTGTTACTCATCCTGATTAATTAAGAATACTTACAGAATGTATTCATAATTATGGATTTAATATAAATTTTAGAATTTGACAGATCATTAAGGTTTTTTTGTTGTTTGTTTTTGTCTTTTTGAGACATGGTCTTGCTATACAGTTCAGGCTGGCCCAGAACTCATTTTGTAGTCCAGGCTGGTCTCAAACTCATAATGATCCTCCTGCTTCAGCCTTCCAGGTGCTGGGATTATGGGCATGCACCACGACACTCAGCAGAGATCATTACTCTTATATAATGACATTTGAAATACTTTCTCATCAAACATAAATCGCATGGGTTTATTAATTATTCTGGAGTGAAAGGTAGTAGCAAATGTTGTTTTTCCTCTCAACAGATGTGTTAACACTCTAATCACACTTTTTCTCCAGCCTTTAACTGCTAAATGTGAGCTTTCCAAAAATGAGTGAGTAATCTTAATGTTTCCAGTGCTTCTCCACTTTGTGTTATTGTTGTTCTTGTGGGCATGTGGATTTCCTGAACTTTGTTCTGCAGGGGACACTGAGGACATCACTTAATACCACTGTGGCCCAGCCTTGGAAAGGTTACTAAGAGAAACAGACTCATATATGAAGAGGACCTAGAAAGTGTCAAAGATGATAAAGCAGACTTGTTTTCCTGCCCCCCGTTCCCTCGAGTATCACTAGCCATCTGACTCCTGCCACAGAACCAGTGAATCATCTGACGAAGCACTGATAGCCAATGTCCCGCATGTCCTGGGCACACGTCTGGCCCCAGTGCAGGTAGGGATTTACAACGCCCCCTGCTGTGTGGTCACGTGCTCTGTTTTCACACTATCTGCCAATAGGAAGAGCAGCAGTTTTCTCTTGCAGCTGGATGGTTTTGAAGATCTCTGTAAACCACAACTCTGTCTAGGATCAGTTTTCCCAAACTTGAGACTTAGAGAATATAGAAAGTCATTCTTTAGTGCTTGTATAGATCAGAAAAAGAGAAACAATAAGAGAGGTGCCACACAAATAATCACGTGGTTAGGAAAACTAAGAAGTCTCGTAACCTGCACCCCAGTGTGTGACCCCAGGAGAGTCCACTGCAGACATCTGCACTCGAAGGACCACAAACCAAGGGAGCCAGTGGTGCGAGAGCCAGGTCCTAAGGGCCTGAGCGCCAGAGCAACACTATTTGTGGGCAGAGGCGGAAGGCGGGTGTCCCAGCTCAGTCAGACAGCAAGTTCACCATTTATCTGCCCAGACACACAACCGACTGGCTGACAGGTGCCCACATCCATAAGGGCCAGTTTTCCTCGGTCAACCTGTTTAAATGTCCTTGCACCAAAATTTGTACCATCTGTGCTTCTAGTCCTTGGGCCTTTGGACTTGGACAGAAATTCATTCTTCACCCTTCTCTAGGGCCTCAGTCAGTTTGCAAATGGTAGGCTAAGGATTCCTTTGTCTCCACAATCACAGGAACCAGTGCATCAGAACAAGTAGCATTCATGCATAGTATGCAAGTACTGCGCACATATCCTATTAGTTATGCTTTCTAGAATACCTTAATACAAGTGTGTCACCAGGTGCTATTAGGCACTATAAAGAAATGTAAAGCAAGGTAATAGAATATAACTGTAGAGTTAATACTTCAAATATAGTGACAAAGAGGCTCTTTCATGAGGTGATAACAAGGGAACAGAGATAGGAGTGAAATGAGAGCTGAGCCATTTAATATCTGAAGTAAAGATATTCTTGGCTCAAGAAACACTGAACACAAAGGCCCTGGGGTACATACAAGATTAGTATGTCTAGTGCTTTGCCTTTTAGGAAAAGGCGTAGTTTACAATGATTTACAACAGAAAAGGAAACACCAGACACCATGAGGGCAACTTTCTACTCTTACCAAATGAAGGGCTGGGCTGCTGCAGCATAGCCACTAAAAGGAACAGGAAACAGATTTTAATATGACTCCCTGTTACTTCGAGAGCGCCTACAATACACCAGGGTACCGTTGCATTAGGTTCTGTCTACCATCAAATGCAGCAGGTGGATGATTTCGTTGTGTGTCTGGAGAGTCCAGACTTGATTCTCTCATCCTGATGTCTACACCCTTTGCCATTTTCAATATATTCTGCAGTCTCATCTCAACACAATTAGAATTTGAAATTATTGTTTTTCTCTTTTATTTTAGAAACTCTAAAATTCAAAAATACCATTTTCTTATGCTGCGTACAGCAATAATGTGCTCTATGCTATAATTTTTTATTTTTAACAGTGTATTGTAGCTATTCTGTGGAATATTCAATAACACATTCACACAGTGCATTCTGTGAATAATCATAGCATAATTATATATGATTCGCTATATATATTCTCATATAGGAGAAAATATAGATATGTGTTAATAATGGTGTTTCAAGTATTTACTCTTTAAATATATACTACTTAGCTTTAAAGTTTTATTCATATATTTTAAAAATGGCATAAAAAAACAACGGGCCTCAATTCCTGAATCACAATCTGCCATAATCTTTCTACATTAAGGAAGATGGCTGTATTAGTTTCCTGCTCCTGCTCTAATGCACTGCCACAAATTCAATGCCTAAAAGTCACAAAAATGTATTATCTTACATTTCTGCAAATCACAAAATCAAAACAGTCTATCGAATTATTGGAGGGATTAGGGATTAGGGAGGCTCTGTTTTCTTGCCTTTTCCAGGTTCTAGAAGCACCCCCAAGCTCATGGGCACATGACCTTTTCCATCTTCAAAATGAATACAGTCTGGTCTTTCTCCTGGCAAATCATCCTGACTCTTCTATTTCTGCTTTTAAGAACTCTCTTACACTGGTTGCACCTGTAAAGCAAAATCACTTCTCTATATTAAGGTCAGTAGATGAGCAACCTTCATTCTACCTATGACTGTCACTCTCCTTTGCCATATTACGTAATATGTCCTTCGGACAAGGGCCTGGACGTCTTTGGTGGTGACACCATTTTGCCTGCCACAGTGCTTTTCATTCCAAATTACTTAACTAAATATTGCTTGTGGTCATACTCTGATAAAACTCACATACTTCGTTTGATTGTTATGACTGTGATCCTGAATCTTCCTCTGAAATTTCTGAATATAAACTGTGCAGCATTTTCCTTTTCTATTTCAAATGTAACAAATTTCTACTGCTTCTAAAGTAAAAATTCCCAATTGACTTAATTTCAGATTTGGAACATTGCATGACACTCCCTTAAAAATTATTTAAATAACAAAGAATTTGGGGAGGGATTGGTTTTAAAGACTGCAGTACCCATGTTCCATACAGTTTATATGAACAAGCTCATTGCCCATAAATCAGAATTTTTCTGTTGATTTAGTATCACTATGACTTTGGTAGACTTGGAGAGATTATTACTTTGTCTCAGCATTGCTGACTATAACAATTTACCTCCATCAGTGGTTCCCAACAATGACCAAAACAGCTATACACTTTCCAAGGCATGTTTCAATAAGAACGATTTCAGTGCCCTAAAGTTATGAACTGATTGTATAAACGAGAAGTTATACATTGAAGCAAGAGAAAAACCTTAACACCAACAACATAACCTGTTGTCTTGTTTCTCACAATCTTCCCTTAGAGCCATTATTATGGTGGCAAAGGAGCCAGCTGGAAGGTCACCTGCACTTTTAGACCAATTCTCCTTTTGCAAACTCTGTGCCCCTCGTTGTCTACGGAGGTCACGGCACAATGTACACCCTGATGGAGCACCTGGAAGTATTGATGAATAGATGCTTCTGTTTCTGGATAAAATGTCGTCTTTCTTCCACCACATTGTGTAGTTGTTTCTGCTTCATAGACAAGATTATGGGTTGTTCTCAGATCATTCAAAGACTTTTTAAATGCTTGTGCACTCACGACGCACCTGTGTGTTGACAGTAAGGAAATTAACATCAAGGAAAGATGAGCGTATCTGTTGCCAGACGTGTGCAATCCGTGAAGCAGACCCGAGTATTTCAGGACTTGAAGTCATTCTCAGGCTGACTCATCAGACTGAAGATGAGACTCATCATCTCACCTTGTGATGTCCTCACACTTTGCACAGCCGTTTCTCTGGTCCTGTACTCTCTACTCCAAAGTCTGCTCTTCCAGAGGACATTCGCCTGATGGTGCAGAGAGCCTGCTCGTCCCGAAAACCAGCTGACGGTAATCACAGTCAAGCCTGTGGACCAGGAGCATCTGTTGGCCCACGTAGAGCAGTGAGCAGAGGGCAGAACACAAAGGTGCTTGTCCTGGCCCATCTCCAGCCTCTCGCTGTCCTCACCGCAGGCGCCCCGTGTGTTCATGGTCACTGACACACAGTTTGCACTCACTGCCCCCAGGGGCTCCATGGAACACTCTCTCGTCATATTTGAAGAGTCTGTGTTTCTCCCATGTTTGCTCGAATTCTGGGATATAGCAGCAAACAAAATAGTATTTGATATTCAGACTTCAAAGTTATTTTTGTCCGCTTCTGAACAGTGTGTAGGATAATTCTGGTTCCCCTTCGCTACCAATATTAACATACACAGCATGAACCAACAAACGTTGACCTCTTAGAACTACAGTTTGGAAAACTGGGTTCTGCTGGTGAGAGGTTTCAGATTTCCTTCCTTGGCTCACAGCAGCCATGCTGTGAGGCCAGAGGCCTCACTTTTTCATTTCAATCCTTCTGGCTAGTAGCCTCAGTCTTGTCAGGCAAACCGTAGTAGACATGCGGGGCCCCCGCAATCCATTCAGTGACAGTTCTGGAATTTAATTTGTGATTTCCCAAGTGAAATCATGGAATGCATGGTAACTATGCAGCACTGTAGTTTATTCTTGCTTTTCAAATGCATGAAAAACTCTGCAGTTAACTCCCATTCTTCTTGAAACAATGCTCACTTCTCACTGTATCATGACAACTGATGTCTACTGTCTTTGTAGTGATTTTGGATCTCAGATTTCCAGGCACTGCAATGAAAGAGCCATTTGTTTGGTTTTTAAAAACAGGTTTATACTGGGGATCAAACCCAGGGCTTCATGCATGTTACACATGAGCTCAACCACTGAGCTACACTTCCAGACCTCTTTATTTGAGACAAGGTCTGCCCCATTTACTCTGGCAGGCATCAAACTCGATCATCCTGCCTCAACCTCTGGAGTAACTAGGATTACCGGTGTGTGCTACCTTGCCTGGCAATGAAGGGGCTTTGTAATGTAAGAGAGAGAGAGAAAGAGAGAGAGAGAGAGAGAGAGAGAGATTCTTGCTTTTTGAAACAGAGTCTTGCTGTGTAGTTCAGGGCTTCCTGGACTTGCTATGTAGTCCGGGCTAACATTAAATTTAACAATGATCCTCCTACCTCAGCCTCCAAGTGCTGGGATTACAGGTGTGTACCACTACACCTGGGCTGTAATGTGATACTGTCTTCTTACTTGAATCCAATTCATTCTACAAAAGGTAATTCCTCATTATCCATATAAACCAAGCAAAAATAGATTCAGTCATAGTTTTTGGCAGCATTATCCAACAGGAAGATATAAAATTACAGTCACTTTCTGTAATCACAACGATTGAAGAGAACCTTCATGCGAGCGTGCCTTTGGAACACAGCTCCAGTGGGACTGTGGTTGCGTTTGCTCTTTCCTTCCATCTGGCCTTCCGTGTTACTTTATCCCGTCACTCAACCAACCTATGCATTTGTCAGCCAAGTGCATCGCTCTGTGAGCAAAAGCAACTGCTTAAATTTTTTAATTTTAAAAAGGTTCATCTTTGTCAGTTTACTTATACTGCCTTAGGTTTTTCCAATTCTCACTCTGCTTTTATGGAACATTCAAGGAAGATATCTTTACGTCTTTTGATTAGTTGTGACACTGAACACATTCAAACATAAAGGCAATGGGGTGACCTGCCTGGAACAGACTAATTTTATGAAAAACAAAAAAGGAACAGAAGCTATAATTCCTCAATTTTACTATTTAAAAGAATATCTTACCGTCTCACTCAACAGCATGAACAAAGTGTTCTATAGAATTTTAAAATGGAATAGAACTTTTAAAACACCCCCATGAATTTTTTCCTTTGTTAATGAGAAGCCTGGTCAGATATGAATTAATCTACCCCATCCAAACAGAAGAGTTGAGTTAATAAACTGATGGAGGCTAACGAAGAAATTAGAAAAATTAACATGACCCTATTATTATACTATACTAATAACCCTATTGTAACATTATTATTATACTCTCCATAATTGGGAAAGGATTGGTAATATTATTTCATGGTAGAATTGCTTTTACTATGTAAATAATAAAGAATTTTTATTTCAAGAGAAATAGTAAGTTACTTTTTTATTTGCTTTGAGAAGAAATTGATGCCTTCATGAGAAATTTGTAATTAAGAGAAATATCCATAAAATTATTTTGATTAATGTAGCTTTGGATTACAGTTTAGAAAAAAATAATTTAAATAGTTGTGCTTGTACTTTGTTTCAGACACTGGACAACGAATAAAACACCCCCTCTAAAATGAGATACACACAGAATTGTGAATTTGATCACCATAGTGGTATTAAAGCATATTAGAGAGAAAAAAACTAAGATACGTGTGAAAAATGCAATTATTTAAATGTAGTTGTTATTTTGAAATCTCTCATCTCTTTTAAGCCCATGGCACCTACCACAGCACTAACTGTAGGTAGTGTCCCCTCTCTTCCTGATTCCAAATGCTACTCTCTACATGATGTCATTTAAATGACATTCAGATGTATTCAGAGGACATCACTTAGAGAAAGCAACATTTCCACTTAGAGAAGAGCCATTCTTAGCTAATAACATCTATTGCTCAAAGCGAGATGGGTTCAACTGCTGTAAGAAAGATACCACAAACTCATAGCTTACATAAGATAGGAGCTAATTTCTCTCCTTTGTAGCTGTGGGAGCTGAGGAATCCAGGGCTCTTGGCAGGCACTGGGGCTGCCTGGATTTTGATGCTTCCTGCTGTGCTTCTCTCATCTGCACCATTGCTGCACCCTCCGGTCTGTGCTGCAGACTGGGAAAGAGACAGAACTGAAGGAGCCATTGCTTCTCTTTAAAGATCAAACCAAAAATTTGCATTCATCACTTCTTTTCTTACCCATTGTCAGGATTCAGTCACAGCACCTGGTAATAAGGAGTCTGGGAAACACGATCTTTTCGGGGTGATCACATGCCTCACTAAAACTTAGAGGCAGCATACAAAGAAAACAGAAGAGAGTGACTATTTGTCTGTGACTAGTGGTTGGCCACCTTTGCCTTTCACAGGGTGCTATGCATTTTGAAGATATGAGCAAAGATAGGACTTGATAGAGCGCTTCCACAGATCCTCAGTTCAGACTTCCCTGATGACTTTGTTTTGTTTTGTTTTGTTTTCTAACACTGTCTATTTATCTTTGCACCTGAACTTTTGCTCTTTCAACTTTTTCCAGAAAAGGTGCTGACCATGAGGTCAGTTGTGATGGACTCATGAGGTGTCTGTTAAAAAAATCACATAACGATTCCCACCAGCAAGTTTATTATTTAATCAAGGTCTCTTAAGTTTTATATCCTTCAATGTATGTCATTGCAGGATGGAGTTTTTTTTATCAAGTTCATAATCCTATTTGTCATTCTTATTTTTTGATTCCAGCCAAAAATAAACAAAAAATAAAAACATTTACTGGTTAGTGATAGAAAGCTAGCTTGTCCCATCGGTCAGACTTAGATCTTGTTTCTTTGCCTGGAAGCCATAGCATACCAATTATAGTTTATTTGTAAAAGTCATCTTTATAAGGTACAACTGCTGTCCACAAGGTTCATTTATAAATCTTCCAAGGAATCGAGGCGGCAACTCACCCATTCCTTCTCACAGCTATGCTCAGGCAATTACTTGCGATGAGATGGATTGGTGGGCTCAAGTCAGTGTTCTTGACAGTATTCCATGAGTTTCTTTCTTAATGAATCTGGCATAGCTAAAAACACTTGTTCAGATGTAGAAAAGCAATGACAAGCAAGCCATGTATCCTAATGTTCCTAAGTGTCCCTTTTCAGAACTTGGCCATGGCACCTTTCTATATCCATTAGGCAGCTTTGCATGTGCCATTCCAAATACTCAGGTTGGCACCTTGGCCCCCTCTTTCTAACGAGGAAAATAACCCTAGTCTTCAGCTCACAGCTCAGCTGGCATTTTACCAAGAGATTAGGAACCAGGATATTTTATTTCCCTGGAGTCTATGCAGGCTTAATTCTTCTTGCACGTTGTCTCAAGCAGATGTACTTGGAAATGGTTAAGAAACCCCAGCCCTATCCTTCTGATATAAATCCAGGTTTTAGATGATTTCAGCATTTCACTTGCACTAGTAAGCATTTAGAAACCAATAGTATTGAAGATGTGCATGCTGGGGAAAATGTAGAATGAAATACACTAACACTGAAGGAATCCCACAGCGGGGAACTGTAGACCCAGTCATACCCCCCAGCAGAGAATGCCTGCTCCCCACCTTCTCCTCTCCATTCATGGGACCCACAGAAGCAAGTCATACAGCTGACCCTTCAGGGAACTGCAGCCTGTCATAAAGCATGGAGCCAGAAATACTGACAGCTGTCACCCATCTTTGCTGATAGGTGTCTTTGGTAATAAATTATTTTGTTCAAGTGACAAACTGACAAGCTTGATAACTGACTTTTTAAAATTTTTTTAATCTAAGGTGTAGACAAATAATAATAAATATCCCTTTCCTGATGTGGAGGAGAAAGAGTTAATTAGCAGTAAGACTTAGACTTCTCTCCGGTGCCAGGCCATTAGCTGAAGCAAATGCCACCATACAATGGTTATGGTCAAAAAGACTTCTTTATATCCAGCATTGCTCAGTACTGGGCAAATTTTGTTTGACAAGAGGTCTCTTCTCTCAAAAATAGTCACCAAGCTGAAACACAGAAAAATGTCCCTGCACGTGCTCAGCTGAGAAGTAAGAGCTCCCCTTATACACTCAGGAAAATAAATGGCATCCCCAGACCTCCTTGCCTCTGAGCTCCCCCTGTACCCTAACAACTCCTAAGATCATTGACACAGAACTTCTGGGGGTTTAGAAGGCAGGAACATGGCACATGCAGTCCTATTCCTCCTCCTCCTTGGGCAGTGGGGAGGATCCCTGCCGTCAGCCCCTCAGAGGGCTGCCACTGTCTCCCAGCTCTGTGATGCTATCTCAGGGGAGCTGCTCCCTAAGCTGGAATAAAGCAGGGAGCCAAAAATATTGGTAGCTGTAGCCCCTCTTTGCGGACAGGTGTCTTTGGTAATAAATTATTCTGGGTTTTTTCTGCCATATTCTGATCTAGGCGGGAGCAACACTGACTTGAGTCACAGAAAAGGTGGCTAATCTGAACATGGGGGGCATCTTCTCTCACTTTCTCAACTCTCCAACTAGTCAATTACCTGTCCACTCATATGACCCCTTTCTGCTAGAAACATCTAGAATGCTTTCATCTTGACTAATCAATGTTGTAACATCCATATCCACCACTCAAAATAGAGAGAACATTGCTGTTTTGGTGAAATAGTCTCACTTAGCAAAACTAAAAAGCACAAAGTTAATACCCATTGAAGATGCATGTTAGTAGGATGCCCTTTGCAGATGATGACCAAGGCATGTATGTTGAATCATCTACAAAAGTTTATAGTTTCAAGATGTAAAATTCGTTCTAATCACTTCAAATTTGTTCAGGTTTGCCTTACAGCTCAGGGTCATCTGGGAGGACATCCCATGAGACTTGAAAACAGTGTACAATTCTGCCATTGTTAGGTGGAGTATTTTATAACATCAAGTAGACCAAATTGGTTAACAGTGTGTTTCTGGTCCTCTATATCTTTACAGATTATCTGTGTATGTATTCTATCAATTACTGAGAGGGGAATATTATAGGTTCTAAACATGTAATTCTAGACTTGCCTTTTTTTCCTTGTTCTGCTAGTTTTACTTTATGCATTTTAAAGTTCTGTTTTTAGGTGCACGCACATTCGGAACTGCTGTGTCTTCTCAATGAATTGGCATTCTTACACTCAATGTTGCCCATATTTACAGTTAGAAATGTTCTTTGTTAATCTACTTATCTCTTGTTTAATTTGAATTAATATTTCAGTTTTGGTCCCACTTATGAGGTCCTGAAGATATCTCTTTATGTCTGCTAATGCTGTGTTTGATGTTGCATTTTTGCTGCCCTCAATCTCTTTTGTATTTACCTCTCCTGGACCAATGTTCTCAGGGTTGGGGGCTGGGAGTTGTTTCTTATTTCTCCTTTTCGTCATGTTTTTGGTTCCTTCCATACAAGTGTACAGTGTAATTCCCAGACCCTTTTCTTGTTGTTTAAGGCTCCTCTAGAGGGTGCAGGCTAGGAGCTTTAGCCCTCTTCAATAGGTTATCAGAGATTAGAGTTCACCCACGGGCAGTGTGCGCTAGCTCCTCCCTTCCGGACCAGTCAACCTTTGCAGGCCTTCACTGCATCAGTGTGCACTGATCTCAGGGAAGTAATATTGTAGCGACTCACTGGCTCCCCGCCAGATCGTGGAGCAGAACTGTTAACAGTCTCACTGTTTGAATGTCTACTTTACATGTTTTAACTTTGTAAATTGAACAACTATTTCCAAGAAGTCAGTATGTAATTGGTCAAGCAATAATTTCTTAGGTTTTTTTGTTGTTGTTCTTTTCCTTTTTTCCTTGGAATACTGTATTGTGCCTACCCTTTATTCTGTTCTGTTTTGTTTTGTTTTGTTTTTTTCTCTTTAAATAAAATTATAAAAAAAAGAGAAATGTTCTTTGTGCTGAAGTTTACTTTTATCTAGTGCTAATACAGCAACTACTTGCATGGCATATTTTCTCATTCTTTTACTATTAATTTATATGTACTTATATTTAAGATAGACTTATTATAGATGGACTATAGCTGATTCTGGTCTTTTTAGTCACTTTGATAATCTGTTTTCATTATTGGGTTTAGGCAATTAAAATTTAGTGTACTTACTGATGTGGTTGACTTAATTTACTGTCATGCTATGTTTACTTCCTGCTTCTTATTTTGCCTGCTCTCAGATTAATTATTTATGATTATGTTTTATTTCCTTCATCATTTTTTATTTATTCTTCTTTTAAAAATATCTCAGTGGCTGCCCTATGTTTATACCATGCATCTTTAATTAATATTATGTACCCACAAATAATATTGCTTTTAGTCGTGAGTCAGTCATAATCCAATCAAAGAAATAGAATCACTGGGAGCCCTGATACTTGTGAAGATGTGTGTATGTAATAATTTTTATTATTCTGCTGTTTGTTTTAGGGGCTCAACAGCACGTTCTGATGGGAGCTGCTCATGCGATCTCAGTGGGCTGTGTCTTGTGTCTCATGCTTGAGTTTGAGTCCACAGGACAGACAACTGGGAAGGAGATATGGATGGAAAGTGGAAAAGAATGAAACCAGGAATGTATCCTAGGAGCATGAGCTGTGGGCCCTGAGACTATATCCATGTCTGTTCTCACTGGTTGGCATTTGGCAGGCAGGGTTCCTACGGGCTCTGGGCACTTTCTGGCTGAGTAAGTACACTCACCTGGCCCACGGGTCAGAGATGTAGCAGAAGAGTCCAGGGAAAGTGGGGTTATTGCTGACCTTGTCCTGTTCTTAACCCAGGAGACGTGTGGACAGTTGGCAACAGTATGAACCTATGAGGTTAACAGTAGATGGTGTCACTTGAAAAGAGTGACTTTTAGGCCATCTTTAGAGTCCTAACAAACCACTCAAGTGTGGCTGTTATTATATTTCTTATACTCAAAACACATGGGTAAGGCTCAGTGACTTGACTATCTTGGAATATATAAGTTGTATTTAATGAGGTAATTTTACAAGCATTATCTCAATTATGGTGCAGCCAGTGCAGGTACATTTATGTCAACTTTATGCGAAGAAAGAACCGACACTCAGTGAAACATCCAGAGCCAGGGCAGGGGAGGGGAAGACCAGGGCCTGAGTTCAGACTCCACATCCATCGACTCTTAGGCTGGCAAGATAGTTCTCCAACTGCACACAGCAGAGTTATCTACAGACCTGTTCTTTTTTCTCTCTCTCTTATTAAATTCATCAGTACAATTGAGATGTACATAATGATCGCATTCATCATAGGGACTTTGAACCTGGATGTGATATATCCTGAATCTTCTTCTTTCCCCCATCCCCTTCCCTCCTTCAACCCCTCTTCTGCTCCTTATTTACAAAGCATTGTTTCTATTTTATCCTTCTTTTATCATTTTTTCTTTTTCTTTCATTTCTTTCTCCCTCTCATTCCCCAAAACCCCTTTCTTTTGAACAATTTCTCCCTATTTTACAGTATCTGTTATACACTTTCACCCTTACTTATAGTTTGGTCATTATTTACACTTTTGATGTTCCACACCAGAAAAACAATGTGATATTTACACATGTGTGCCCGATTTATTTCATTTAAGGGTATGGTTTCAAGGTGCGTTCATTTACCTAGATATGTCTCAAATTTATCCTTCTTTATGGCTGAACAGTATTCTATTGTATTTTTTTAATTTTTTTTCCTTCCTCAGGTGGTGGGCATTTGGGTTGTTTCCAAGATTTAACTATTATAAATTGTGCCTCTATAAACATGGGTGCCTATATATCACTGTGGTATGATGTTTTTAATTCTTCCAAGAAGATACCCAGAAGGGGAATAGCTGGGTTGAATGGGACCTCTAATACTAGTTTTCTGAGGAATCACCACACTGATTTCCACAGCGGTTTGAAAGTCCATACTCCCACCAATAGTGGTGAAGCGTTCCTTTTTCCCCATAGCCCCACTAACCTTTGTTATTGGTTGATTTCTTGATAATATCCATTTTAATTGGGTAAAACATTGTTTTAATTTGCATCTCTTGAAAAACCAGTGATGTTGAACATTTTTCATATATTTATTTGCCATTTGTATTTCTTCCTCTGAGAAGTGTGTATTTATCTCAGATGTCCATTTTTGGATTGGGTCTTTCAATTTGGAGGGGGGTCTACTTTTTGTCAGTTCTTTACATGTTCTAGATATTAGTCCTTTGTCTGAGGGACAACTGGCTAAAATATTTTCCCACTGTGTTGGTTGTTTTTTTCACTCTATTGGTAATTCATTTTTGCTGTGCAAAATATTTTTAATAGGATGAGATTCCAGTTGCTGATACTTTGTAGTATTTCCTATGAGATTGGGGTTTGTTCATGAAATCTTTGCCCACACCTATGCCTTCAAGAGTTCTACCTATTCCAGCATATTTAGTGTTTCTGTTTTAATATTTAGATCTTTGATCCATTTCAATTTTAGTTTAGTGCATGGTGAGAGTCATGGATCTAGTTTTTGTCTTTGGCATGTGAAAAGCTAGTTTTTCCAGCACCATTTATTAAAGAGGCTATGTTTTATCCAGTCCACATGCTTGGCTCCTTTGTCAAAGATAAGATGGCTGAGTGTGTTTGGAATTGTTTCTGCACCTTCTAATCTGTTCTGTTTGATCATCAAGTCTGTTTTTTGCCAGTACTGGTCCATTTTTATGACAAATAATGGCAGAAAATTCCCAAACATGGATGAAGAATTTAACATACAAATAATTGAGGCATAAGGAATCCTAAATAGCCATGACCAAAATAAATCTACACCAAGGAATATAATAGTCAAGATTCTAGAAATTCAGCACAAGAACAAAATTTTAAAGTGGTTAGAGAAAACAAGCAAATCATCTATAAAGAAAAGCCCATTAGAACCATAGCAGACTTCTCAACACAAATCCTTAAGTCAAAGAGAGCTTAGAATGAAGTATTTCAAGCCCTAAAAGAAAACAATCTCTAACCTAGACTGATGTACACTGCAAAATTATCTTTCAAAATCAATAGAAAAAAGATACTTTTGTAACAAATAACAACTGAAGAAATTCATGACCACCAAACCTACTCTTCAAAATGCTCAGAAGGATATTTTAGAAAAAGATAAGGAAGACCACAATTTCAAGAACACCAACAGAAAGAAGCCACCAGACAGGTCAAGAAATTAAATAGAAGTGAAATACAGGATATCAACAACAAGAAAATGATACAGAAAGGATAAACCAACATGTATCAGTTTTAACCATCAATGTAAATGGCTTCAATTCACCAAGCAAAAGACACAGGCTGGCAGAATGGATCAAGAAGGAGATCCAACAACATACTGCATACAAGAAACATATTTAATTTCAAAAGAAACTCATAGACTGAAAGTCAAGGGGTGGAAAACAATATTCCATGTGACTGGAACCCAGAAAAAATGGAGTTAACTATTCTATTTGCATACAGTATGAACTTCAAGCCAAGACTGATCAAAAGAGACAAAGCAGGTAACTGCATACTCATTAAGAGAAAACTCCAAGCAGAAGAGATACCTATCATAAATACATTTGCACAAAATATCAGTGCACCCAGTTGCATAAAACAAGTATTAACAGATCCACTCTTTAATTAAAGCAAAGTTTTCATTTCATAACTGTACCCCAGCATGGCCAAGGTAAGGCTAGGCATTTGAAATGCTAAAGTTGTATGTAATTATGATGCTTACCAAAGTTGAAGACTATTGAGGAAGAACTTTCAGATAGAATTATAAGTATGACCTGGGGGTAGATAATGGAGGCCTTTATGCCCAAGGTGATGGCTCTGAAGTTTGGTGTGTAGGAGCCACCTGGAGCCCAGGCTCACACACTTTGGTCTAAAGGATGGAATCAGAAACTCAATTTTCCAATGTGCTGTGTGCCACACTTAACGAACCGAACACCACAGAGCCTTTTTCCTTTGAGTAATAGGGGGTAACTGGAGATTTCTTGAATGGACACATGCTTTTTGGGATGTCTTAATTCCCCAAATGTGTGGACATTTGTTCAAAACATTCTATACACTTTGGTGCACCCTTGATCTCTATTTAACCTCCAACCAGCTATAGCTAATTTTTACTTTTTACTTTTTCATTGAGCATATAATCTAATAATACAATGAGATGAAGAGCTCCTCCCTTAAAACAATCTTGTATCTTCCAGTAGAAAAACAGCAAACTTTTTAAAGGCTTTGTTTAAAGCAAATTTAATAATACTCTTGGTCTAGTGGCATAAAGCACGATAGAGGTCTGGATATATGTGTAGTTTCATGATTTCAGTTTCCAAGAATTTCTTTTTTCTTCTTTTTCTACAAAGACATTAGATGTTTTCTATGTTTTAAAGCCCATATTTCTACTTGAGTGGGGCACACATACAGTATACAGGGGAAGCCTCAGGCTATACCATCTCATTTTCTTAACCCCACTGTCTAAGATTCCTGGGGAATTAAAACTGAAAAACAGGTTACATGTGCCTGAGTGTACTAAGGGCAAACAGGTGTTCATGCATTTGGAGGTGCACAAAATTGCCAAGCTCTGCAGTCTTCTCATGAGCTGCCTTCACTGTCACACATGCCAGGAGATGACATGGCATATTCAGTGAGAACATGATTAGTCTGATACTAGTCTACAGTGGTAATGAGCTGCAGGCAGGATGACAGTAATAGCAGTTCATAATTCTCACATTTATAACAGAAAAGACAGACTAATGAAGCTGTCTACTGTGGCTGTGTTTGCCGAATTACTATTAATAGTAGGGGGAGTTATGTTAAAAACTTTAATTACATACTGTATGATAATAATGAAGATTGTTATTCAGCAAATAAACATTTTGATACCCTAAAAAAAGACCTTCTGTAGCACCCCAACCACTAAATCCAACCAGCATTTTCCAGGGTGATTGCTTTGCACAGTGGCTTTGGTAATGATATTGAAACTAGTGAAAAGAAACCAAATTTACAGGCTTGAATTTTTTTCAAACATAGTAATTATAAATCTGTTTTTTAACCACACTCCTCAAAAGATGATTTGTGGCATCCAACAACATTAAATTACTACAGGAAAGAGCAGACTTTCCCTATTCAGGTCAATGTCACTGTAACTCCAGGTACACTTATGTGCCACAAACATGCAGTAATATAAACGAAAAGTGAAAAATAAATAAATAAATGTGAAAAAAATACATAAAATAACTTTATTCATTGACTCAATCTACCATTGATTTTTGATGTTTTTAAAATCTCAAAGGAAGTGTCAAGGTGAATAAGTAATTAATTTCACCCTCAGGATCCTGACACTTGCTTAAAGCACCAATGACAGTATCTGTCTACATCTACCAATTTTCAAAAGCTTACTTTTAAATAAATCATCGCAGCCCTTCCTCCAGGAACATTGAGGAAGCCAGCCACAGGCCTGAGCTGCCTGGAACCACCCGCCCTTCCATGGGGAAAATCAGAACCTTGGACTACAGTGGACTACCATGCTGGCTAGATAAGAGACTCAGGAACCCAAACAGAAGACCTCATCAGGCTCCAGTCAGTGTGGTGAATTTGCCCCATAAAATAGAGATCTGCAGTGGGTAAATAGGAGAGGAAGTAAAATTCCTGCCAATTGTAAAACCTTGGCTAACCTGGCAAGAGAGTGGGTAACCCCCTCCCCACACAGAGAACATCAGACAGGTTGAGGAGTGCACCAATAATGCCCCCCCAACTTAGAGGAAATTAAAAGAACTTATGAGAACCCCAGTGACACAGTAGAGCCACAGCTGACACAAACACTATAGACGGGGAGATCTAGTGACCTGCAAAACCTGAAGATATAACAACAGCAGGAACTAAGAGTTGCCCTACAAAGGTACTTCTGGGCTAGTTAGTCCAGAAAGAATATAGGACTCACCCAACAAGCACTGTAAGAGGAATGCAGGAGACTGGACCTCCTCTTCATTGTGGTACCCAGCAATTTTACAAACATCAACCACACAGTAAAACCCTAAAACACATAGTACAGAAAGTTGTGACTTTTGGAATAGAAAGACCAAAAATTTACCCAAACAGTGAAAATGACTAAACGAAAAGGCAAAATGCAATCCCAAATATCTAGTACATCAGGAGCAAGGGCAAGCAATAATGAAATAGAGGACCTTAAAAGTCATACACTAGAAATCTCTGAAAAGATAGTAAATGAAGTAAAGAAACAAATCCATGAGGCTATAGAGGAACTCTATTTAGAAATAATGTCTTATGTAAAGACAAAAGTAACAACCTTAGTAAATGAGTTACTCAACATAGCTAGAGAAGAAAGAGATTAAAAAAATACAGGAGCATGGAAAATTAATTGAAACTTTGAATGAACAATGCAGAAAACAAGCAGAATCCATGAAACAAATTCAAAGAGATATGAAAGAAACAAAAAAATGTATTGAAAGCCTATAATGCCATTTAAATGAAGCTGAGGATAGAATTTCAAACCTTGAGGACAGGATCGCAGATAGCAATCTTGAAAGGGTAAAATTTATGAAAACAACAAAGCAGCATAATATGATAATCCAGCACCATCAACATGATGCCAGGAGAAACAATGTTAGATTGAGAGGCATTCGTGAGGAGGTAGGAGACAATGCAAAGGATATAACTAAGCTGTTCACAGAAGTAATGACAGAAAGTTTCCCAAACATGGGAAAAAAATCTGATACACCAATAAGTGAGGCATGTAGAATGCCAAACAGTCATAACCAACATAAATCTATACCCAGACATATAATAATTAAGATCTCAGACATACAGCATAAAAACAGAATACTAAAAGCTGTCAGAGAAAAGACACAACTCAACTATCAAGGAAAGCCTATTAGAATCACAGCAGACTTCTCAGCACAAACCTTCAAGTTAAGATGAGCTTGGAGTGAAGTATTTCAAGCCCTAAAAGAAAACAACTTTCAATCCAGACTGATGTACCCAGCAAAATTGTCTTTCAAATTTAATGGAGAAACAAGATACTTCCAGGACAAAGAACAACTGAAGAAATTCATGTCTACCAAACCAACCTTAGAAAGAGTGCTGAAGGACATCCTAGAGATAAAAATGACCACAATCTCCAGAACAACAACAAGAAAGAAATCACCAGGCTGGGCAAGAAAGTAAACAAGGGAGAAAAGCAGGAAACTAACAATAGGAACACAACATGGCAAAGTCAAGCCAGTACATATCAGTGATATCCATCAATGTAAATGGGCTCAATTCACCTATCAAAAGAAACAGGTTGATGGAATGGATCAAGAAACAGGATTCCACAATATGCTGTATACCAGAAACACATCTGACTCAAAAAGAAACTCATAAATTAAAAATCAAAGGATGGAAAACAGTATTCCATGCAACAGGAACCCAGAAAAAAGCAGGGGTGACTATTCTATTTGCAGACAATGTGAACTTCAAACCTAAAATGATTAAAAGAGACAAAGAAGGTCACTACCTACTCATAAGTGGAAAAATTCAAGAGGAAGAACTAACAATTATAAATATATATATGCACCAAACACAGGAGCACCCAACCCATAAATGACAGATACTAATGAACATGAAAAACCAAATACACAAGAATACAATTATTACAGGGGACCTTAACAGCCCATTGCCACAAAGAGATAGATCAAGTACACAAAAAGTCAGCAAAGAAATAATAGAACTAAATCATACCTGAGAGCAATTGGACTTAGTAGATGTTTACAGAGTGTTCCACCCAAGCGAATCAGAATACACATTCTTCTCAGCTGCTCACAGGACATTCTCCAAAACAGACTATAGATTATCCCATAAAACATTCTTAAGTAAATGCAAAGGTATTGAAATTATCCCATGCATACTGTCTGACCATAGCACACTGAAACTGGAAATTAATTGCAGAAGAAATTGCAAAACTGGCATAAATACATGGAAATTAAATAACAACCTTTTGAACAACCAGTGAGCTACTGGTTGTTGATGAAATTAAAGAAGAAATAAAGCAATACCTACAATTCAATGAAAATGAGGAAACAACCTATTGTAATCTGTGGGATGCAATGAAAGTGGTCTTAAGAGGCAAATATATAGCAATAACTGTCATATCAAGAGAACAGAACAAGCACAAATAAACAATCTAATGCTTCATCTCAAGCTTCTAGAAAAAGAAGACCAAGTTAAACCCAAAGCTCATAGAAGACAGGAAATTGTAAAGATTAGAGCAGAAATCAATGCAATTGAAACTAAAAAAAATACAAAAAATTAATGAATGAAAGAGCTGGGTTTTTTTTGAGAGATAAACAAAATTGAAAACCTCTACCCAACCTTATCAAGAAAAAGAAAAACCCAAATTTATGCAATAAGGACTGAAAAGGGGGAAATTACTACAGATCCAATGGAAATTCAAAAGATCATGAACATCTATTTTGAAAATCTCTACTCACATAGAGAGGAAAACACAGAGATAATGGACAGATTTCTAGAAACATATGAACTACCAAAGCTCAACCAAGAAGATATAGCAATTTTGAATAACCCAATATCAGCTATTGAAATTGAAAATGTAATTAAAAAAAAACTTCCCAACAAAGAAAAGCCCAGGTCCTGATGGATTCATGGCTGAATTTTACAAGAAATTTAGAGAAAATTTAATGCCAATACTCCTTAAACTCTTCAATGAGATTGAAAAGAAAGCAATCCTCCCTAAATCATTCCTGGAGGCAAGTATTACTCTCATACCAAAACCAGAGAAAGACCCAATCAAAAAGGAGAACCATAGGCCAATCTCGCTAATGAATATTGATGCAAAGATTCTGACAAAATATTAGTGTTATATCCTAAACTAACCAAAGTGTCGCCATGTCTGTTCTGTAGTGCGTCTCACTAAACAAGTTGCTATTTTAAACATCTGTGTTCCCAGAGATATGTAGTAAATTCCTGTTCCCCCCTTCACGCCCAGGAAGTCTCCCAGAAAGCAGCATCTCAGGCTGTCTCTTTGGGACCCGAAACTCCCGGACCATAGAGTGGCCTGAGCTGTTTGGATCGAAAGTCTGCGCAGACCTGCATCTCCGCCACTCTTTGGGACTGGTAAGCATGCCCTTCATCCGCAGGGAACTGCCTGGAGATCAGCATCTGGGCCAGGTCTGTTTGGGCCCGTAACCCCGCCCTTCACACCCAGGAAGTCTCCCAGAAAGCAGCATCTCAGGCTGTCTCTTTGGGACCCGAAACTCCCAGACCCGTAGAGTGGCCTGGGCTGTTTGGATCAAAAGAGTGCGCAGACCTGCATCTCGGCGGGACTCTTTGGGGCTGGTAGGCCCGCCCCTCAGCCGCAAGGAACTGCCTGGAGATCGGCATCTGGGCCAGGTCTGTTTGGGCCAGTAGCCCCGCCCTTCATGCCCAGGAAGTCT
>PVJX010013452.1:0-47501 GCA_004027295.1 Dolichotis patagonum | reverse complement strand
CAGACCCGCTTGCTCCATTGCTCCATTCTCTTTTTTTTTTTTGGTAGTGTCTCACTATTCAGCCCAGGCTGGCCTTGATGTTACAGTGATCCTCCTGCCTCAGCCTTCCAAGTGCTGGGATGCCAGGTATACGCCAGCATGGCTGGCTACGCTGCCATTTTCTAGAAACACTAATGTGATCATAATGGTGACAGGGAGCATAGTCCTCCCTCTCCTGAGGTCCTAGGGTGGCCACGTGAGCTGCACAGGTGAGGGACCGAAGCTCCGTGACCCCTGCGTTCTTGGATTCCTCCCCAGCCCCACACGGAGGCCCCCCGCACACCTGCACAGGGCTCCCAGCACGTGCTCGTGGAAGGGGCTGTGTTCAGTCCGCACCAGGGCCACCAGCTGCTGGACCATCCCCATGGAGCACAGGGTCCCTGGGGAGGGCTTCGGGTCAGAAGGCAGTCCTCCCCCACCCTGGACCAGCCCGCCCCACCGCACCCTGCCCCGCTCGCTCGCAGCGGTCGCCCCACCTTTGTGCTCGGGGTGGCCCACCAGCAGGTTCTGCAGCAGGAACGCCGACTTCACCTTGAGCTTCTGCACCTCCTGCTGCATGGCCCGCATCAGCACCGAGAAGCCGTCCAGGCGGAGGAACTGCAGCAGACCGGCCTCCTGCTCCCGCACAAGGCCTGCGGGAGGGGCGGGCCTTGGGGTCAGGTCAGGACTGCGTCACTGCCATCACCCCCATCGTCCCAAGTATCACCATCTCCACCCGCACCATAGCCACGACCATCATCTCCGCCCGCCATCACTGTCACCTCCACCATCCCACAATCACCACCATCGCCCTCATCAGCACCACCATCGTCACCACCATCATCACAATCATCGCCTCCATCAGCATCATCTCGACCGTCATCACTGTCCTCATCTCTACCACCACCAGCATCAGCATCACAACCAACATCCCCCTCAAGGTCACCACCAAATATCACCATCACCACCACGGCTGCCACCCCATCACCGTCTCAGGCTCCATCTTCACCGCCACGCACAGCCCCGTGGTTCTCGGCGTGTGCCAAGGTTGCACGACCATCACGGCCGGCCAACTCCAGAACATCTGTAGCCCCTGCACCCGTCAGCAGTCACCCCTAGGTCCCCTCCCCAGCCGCCGCGACCATGGGTCCACACTCTGTCCCTATGCGTGCCTGCGCTGGACATTTTGCAGAGACAGACTCATATAACAGGCGACCCCTTCACTCAGGCTCCTTCTGACCAGCACGATTTTAGCATCCATCCACTTCGTAAACTTGCCTTTCATGGCTGAGTGATATTCCACTGCACAGGAACACTAGTTTCCGCTTGTCCACTCATCCACTCACGGGAGCATTATCTTTTTTTTTTTTTTTTTTTTTTTGGTACCGGGGATCGAACTCATGACCTCTCGCTTGCCAGGCAGGCACTTAAGCCACTGAGCTAAATCCCTGGCCCGCATTATCTTTTTCTTTCCTTTCCTTTCCTTTCCTTTCCTTTCCTTTCCTTTCCTTTTGGTACTGAGAATCAAATTCAGTACCTTGTGCTTGCCAGGCAAGCCCTGTAATGCTGAGCTATGTCCCCAGCCAGCATTATCTCTTTTAATCTTCCCAACTATCCCAGGGGTTAGTGACCTTACAGATGAGGAGGAAGTCCACTGTCACTCAAGCCATTACTTCCCACCCATTTCACAGAAGAGGAAACTGAGGCCGAGAGAGCCAGGCTATGGGACATACAGGATCCTTACCCTAGAAGGCCTTCCTGAAGGCTGTGGCTGTGCTCCCAGGACAGACGGGTGCCACTGGGACCCAACACACAGCAAGCATGTTGTTCCACTGTGACTCACTTAACCCAAAAGACAAAACCCTGAAGGAGGGTTGGGTGTTTCCCACTAAACACAACTCTGCTGCCAGGTACAATGACACTTCACGCCGACCCTTGAGAATCCTGCATCTGAGTGAAGATGTTCTCTAAATGTGAACGAAAACTCAAGATTCTGAAGATTTAGCATGACCAAAAGACAGAAGGTATCTCATCAATATTCCATATTAATTATAGGTTGAAACTGTAACAGTTTAGAGAGATTAAACTAAAAATGTTATTTTAGAAAAATGAAAGAGCCTAGCATAGTGGTACATGCCTGTCATTCCAGCACCCTGGAAGGCTGAGGCAAGAGGATCACAAGTTCGAACCCAGCCTGGGCAATTTAGCGACTTAGACCCTATCTCAAGATGAAAAAGGATTAATCTAGACATGGTGGTGCACACCTGTCGTTCCTAGACCTGGGAAGCTGAGGCAGGAGGATCACAAGTTCGAGACCCAGCCTCGGCTGCATAACAAGACCCTATCTGAAAACAAAAAGAACAGCTGCTCACTCCCCTCCACCTTGCCTCTCTCCTAGGGTATCATCGGCAGCCCTGCCCACCTCCCCCAAGTAAGGCAGAGTCGCAGTCGTCACCACGGCCACACTTCCCTTTAAGTAGGTTTTGCTCATTCAACGTGGAAAAGAAATGCGCTCTCAAGTCACACAGAGCAGGAAGGGCCCTCAAATGGCATCACTAGGACCGCAGACAGCGCCAAAGCCCTACTCGACAGGCTCCAGGGCCAGGATGTTCTGGAAGAGTCAGGCCGTGTGGGCAGAGAAGAGACCCGGGACTGAGGGCCGGGCGGAGCTCTGAGCTCTCGGGCAGCTGTGTGCCGCCATCACGGTGGACACGTGTCACCAGACACGTGTCCCAGATACTATGCCATGCAAGCGTGAACCCTTTGTGAGCCACTTCATTCTGGCAGGTTACTTCTGTGCCTTAACTCTCCATACCTTCTACTCAATTTTGCTGTGAACCTAAAAACTGCTGCTCTAAAAAAATTCTTTAAAAAATCCTAAAAGCAGGACACCTGCAGTCAGGCGAACGGAGCATCAGTGCTTCCACATCCTTCTCCAGGCTCTCCTGGCCCCAGCCACCCGCGTCCTGGGGGGACCCTGCACGTGCCCCTTGGACACCCCCCATCTTTCTGAATCCCTTTTTCTGTGGACACAAAGAGCCACTCAGCAGCACAGTGGCCAGGGCAGCAAGCCGCTGCCTCGCAGGCAGGCAGGCAGGCAGGCAGGGAGCAGGCACCTCGAAGCCCTGGGCCAGGGCCCAGCCCACGCCTGCCCGGGGCTCGGACTCCCTGGGGACAGCCCCGCCACACCACAGCTCAGCCTAGAAGGGCACAGAAGCACGCACAAAGAGCAGCTGTGGCGTCTCACTGCCAGGGAGCGGCAGGCACACGCACACCCTGCACCACACACACCACGCCCCAATGCCCCCCGCTCCACACCATACGCATGCTCCGCACACTCCCTGCCTTGCACACCGTGCCACGGTACACACACGCACACTAAACACGTGCACCAGCTCCACAACACCGCCGCACAGCGGCCACACTGTACGTGCCGCACACCCCTCACCTCTCACACATCTGCGCCTCCATGTCTAGTAAAGCCTCGAGAAGCAGAAATGTAACAGAGTGGTTCCTCGGAGAAAAGGGCCGACGGCTCAGGGTCACTATTCCTACACTCTTTGTTTTCTTTTGTTTCGGGAGTTTGTTTCTTGCTTGTGTCTTTTTGAGACACGGTCTCACTATGCAGTTCAGGCTGGCCTTGAACCCGCTCTGTAGCCCAAGCTGGTCTAGAACTCACCACGATCCTCCTGCCTCAGTCTCCCAAGTTCTGGGGTCACAGGTCTGTGCCCCCTGCCCGGCCTCCCACCTGTCTCCACATTCTTTTGTACCTGTTGTCCTGTGAGCAATGTGACCATCCGACACTGATTTTATTTCCTTTTCTAATAATGAAAGCTACTAGAAGAAACCTCTGCTGGATCCCACGCCCTGCTCTGGCTCCTGCAGTACTGGGCTCCAAGCCCTCTCCGTGCATGTTGAGCTGCCCACCTCTCCACCCTCCCTCAGGCCCCTCCTAACTCCTTCCTGGCCCCCTCCCAGGCTTCTGTGCCCCCCTGACAAGGACAGGCCATCAGAGTGGGCACGGGACTAGGCTTGGAGCAGAGGAAGGGGACGCCACCACATCACCCCAAAGCCCCTCCCAGGGCCAGGGAAGCGGGAGTCTCCACCTCGCCCTGAAGGCAGCTCCCAGCCACACAGCAGCAAGCGCTGAAAGAATCCAGGTGTCCAGCTGCAGGGGGAGGGACCGATAAACAGAATGTGCGGTGTCCACACAGTGCAAGGCCACACAGCCACTTAAAGGGACGAGATCCCGACACGTGCTGCACGAGGACGAGCCTGAGCCATGTGAGGAGATCGGACACGATCGGCCTTGAGGACCAGGCAGGGCGAAGTGAGGAGGCTGCTTCCTGCACACAGGGGCTCATGAGGGGACGAAGGCGAAGCTCTGGAAGTGGACTAAGAGGCAGGTACTAAGCTGTAAGGCTGAATCTGGGGCTTGTGAATTTCATCTCAAAGGAGCTGTTCCAAATCGCAGCACTGGAAAGGCTGAGGCAGGAAGACTGCCACAAATTCAGGGCTGGCCTGGCTACCCAGTGGGACCATATGGTGAGACTGTGTCTCAGAAGAGGGGAGCTGGGCATGGTGGTACTCGCCTGTAATCTCAGCACTCAGGAGGCTGAGGCAGGAGGATCACTTGAGAGTTTGAGACTAGCTTGGGCTACAAAGTGAGCTCAATGCCAGCCTGAACTGCATAGTGAGACCCTACCTCAAAAAGACAAAAAAAAAAAAAAGCAGAAGAAGAGGGAAAAACCTGCTCAGTGCACCGCTCTGTGCATCCTGGTGAGGCTTCCCAGCCTGGCACCCACTGTGTGGAGGGGACGTGATGGTCCCAACCTCAGCATGCGAGGATAGGACAAGCACCGGGGGACACTGGCTTTTGGCTGTATGGGGGGTGGGAGAAGGCCACCACACAACCCCAGCCAACCCAGGTCTCTATCCTAGCATCCATCTCCAGAAGCGGATGCTGAAAACAGTCGCCCTCCCGCAGGCCTGCTGGAGAAGCACATTCACGCAGAATCCTGGTGGCTCTAACAAGGGGCTCTGATGTGTGCATCTCTGGTCATCCTGATAGTGCCACGGGGTCCACAGTGGCTGGAGACCAGGGACGCAGCTCAGCATCCCACAGAACCTGGACTGTCTCAGGCTGAGAAGAAACTGGCCCTAAGAGGGACAGGGCCGGAAGGTAGGCATGGTGGTGTACTCCTGTCATCCCAGCACGCAGGAGGCTGAGACAGGAGGATCACCATGAGTTCTCAGCCAATTTGGGCTATCTAGGAGTTCAAGTACAAAGTGAGACCCTGCCTTGGAAAACAAAAGGCAGGGTGCCGAGGCAAGACGGCCGCTGCATCTGCCACACCGTCCCCATCTCACTCCCAGCTCCCCACGCCCAGCACCCAGTGCCCAGGACAGAGCCCCTCAGCACAGGGAATCCAGGACTAATGGGGGCAGCAGGACCCACACTGGGGACCCCTGGCCTAGCCCTCCCGGCCCAGGGGCACTCACAGGAGATGGCAAAGAGCGCCTTGACGCGCACGGTGTCACAGGGGTCGCGGTCGAGGAGCCGAAGCAGCTTGCGCAGGGCGCCGAGGCCCAGCACCTGCTCCTGGATGGCTGCCACGTTCTGACTGCACGTGCCGATGAGCTGAGCCGCGCGCCACCGCAGCCCCGCAGCACCCGCCTCCAGGTAGCGCCCCACCAGCAGGTGCATGCCGGACAGCTGGCAGAAGTCTGCGCGGGCAGAGGGGAGGGTTCAGGGCTGTGCTCTGCCCCGCCGCCACCCCCTGACCGCTGCTGTCCTAACGCCCAGGCCCTCAAGAGTAGAGGGGAGAGTGGGTAACGGGCACAAGGGTCCTACGGAGGGTAACAGAGCTCTGGGCACAGATGAGAGGCGATGGCTGTGCAATACTGGGAATAAACCAAACGCCGCGGGGCTGTCCACTCGGGAACGGCTAGCTCTGTGTTCCAGGAAGGTTACCTCAATCAACAATAGCTGGGGTGAACTCATGTGAGAGAATGCCCCCGAACCCCATCTTCACCAGCACTGTGCTTCCTTAGTAAGAAAAAAGATAAACCGGGGGCGCTAGCACACGCCTGTCATCCCAGCATTCTGACAGGCCGAGGCAGGGGGATCACGAGCTCCAGCCCAGCCTGGGCAACTGAGGGTCTTCAAAAGACTGTCTCAGAATAAAAAGTAAAAAGGGACACGGAAGGAGCTCTGTGCAAAGGCCTGGGTTCAATCTCCAATACTGCAAAAATAAACTAAAACTGAAACCCTCTGTGAACTGGGCCGGATCGCGCAGCCGAGTCTGAGGGTGCCGCCACCCCATGAGGCCCAGGCTCTGAGCATGCGCGGCCCGCGAAGGCGGGGCTACGGCCACCTCTGGAGCTGTGCAGGGGGAAATGCTCAAGGCCCTGCCATCTCAGCCTCACTGCCCACAGAAACAGGAGGTAACAGGGGTCCAAGGAGCAGCTTGGCCCAGACTGGGCGCCACAGAAGTGACCGCTGCTCTTCAGTAGAAGTGTGGTCCCACAGGTCCCTCTGCGTGGAGAGTGAGCCCCCCAGTGTGGCCTGAGAGCTCTCTGTCATTTCATACCCCTGGGCAGCTCCTCTGGGCTGCCAGGGCCTTCCTGCCGTTTATTTCACCTTGAGACCCCACACTGCCCCTTCCTGCTGCTGCAAAGTGTGTTCCTGAGAGAATCTCACAACTCCACCTCCACTCCGGGTCTCTAATCTACAGTGCCACTCCTTGCCCCTCAGGAGACCCTCCCTGGCCACCTCTGCACCAGGGAGTGGCATAGGATGCCTGGTGGCTTAAGGGGGAAATGATCAGCCAAGGCTCCCTGGGAAGAGGTGGACCACAGGGGTCACCATGGGTTCAAGGGCCTTGGTCCTGGTGGCAACATGGGACAGGCTGGAGGCTAGGAGGGCTAGGAGGGGACGGGACCAGGGAATACCTGCAGCATTGTCCATGTTCTCACACAGGTCAGCCAGCAGTTCCAGGGCCCCCTCACGCTCCTGCTGGTCAGCGGCCACTTCGGTCTCCCCGGCCGCAGCGGGTGTGGGCTGGGACAGCACCCGGAGGCAGCTCTTCATCTGCTCCACCTCTTCCCGCTGGCCCCGAAAGGCAGCCGACATGGCTTCCTGCAGCCACTGCCGCCTCTGGGGATGAGGGTGGGAAAGAAGGCGGGCAACAATAATTCATTAACGAGTAATAAATGACAGCTGTAGCATTGTAAAGCACACCTGTCATCCCAGCACTCAGGAGGCTGAGGCAAGAGGGTCATAGAGTTGGAGGCCAGTCTGAGCTAGAGTTCAAGGCCCATCTGAACTACACTTGACCCATCTCAAAAAAAAAAAACAACAATCACAGTGATGATGACAGCCAACATGTGAGGGCTCACTGTTCTTTCCACCAACAAATATTTCCAGATCACCTTTTTTATTCAGCATCTTCTAGGTACTAGGACCTCTGCTCTGAGCCAGTCGAGCCCAGTGTGGTGAGAGCTCACATACTGGGATGAGAGCAGACGACAGGGACAAGAACAGGTTAACCAGAGTGGAGGACGGGGACAGCTGAGGTGTGCTGCAGGACTTCACGGTGTTTGAGGGACACGTGAGTAAAGAAATACACAGGCGGGAAACTGGGAGTGGTATTCCACCTGTATTCCAGCTACTGGGGAGACCCTGTCTCAACAGATCAAACAGAAAGGGCCGGAAGTGGAGCTCAGTGGTAGGAGTCTTGCTGGGTTGGATCCCTGATACCACCACCACAAAACTATATACAATAAAGTTTACTATCAGTCTTCAAAAAGGCTCATTGTTCACAGATGAGAAAACAGGCAGGAAAAGTTGTGCTCCTGCCCAAGGCAAGGTCAGAATCAGCAACCGGCAAAGCCTCAAGTCAAACAGATTTGTGTATGGTATGTGTGCACCTCTGCTGAACTGGAACCTCAGAAGCACCCCATGAAGTACTGTCATCACTATTCTTATCATCATCCTTTTGCAAATGAATGAAGAATTTGAGGTTCTGATAAATTAAAACACTCAAGGTCACACTGCTGATATTGCTGAATCCAGCTATGGAGAGGTTTTGGGGTTTTTTGCTTTTGTTTTTGTTTTTGGTACTAGGGATTGAACTCATGACCTTGCACTTGCTTGCCTGGAAGATGCTTAAGCCACTAAGCTAAATCCCCGGCCCTCTGGAGAGCTTTTTTAATTTTATTTTTTATTTTTTAAACCACAAGACTCTTCTACCTCCCAGAACAGTGCTAGGATCCAAGAATCTGTCTATTAGACACCTGAGATCTGACCTTTAGTCTTCAATGACCCTATCCAGCACAAATACCGCCTACTTCGCCTCGAGATCTGGGCTCCCCCCACCAGGCTCCATTGTCTAGCTCCGAAAGCCACACCTTCCAAGACACGTCTGTCCCCAAGCCCCTCACCCCTGCTTCTTGATCTCCAAACTTTATTTACCTCCTCACTCATGGGTTCTGGAGGGGGGTCTGGCTCCACTGAGCCTGCCGTGATGGCCATCTGCAGCAGGCCTTGCAGGTTGCGTGGGGGCCGGGGGTTGCCCGAATTCTCGGCCGAGGAACCGCTGCTGCCTCCCGAGGAGCAACCCTGGGAGGCTGGGGGTAGCGCCAGAGGAAGGCGACTCCCCCCCGAGCCTTTGTCTTCCATGGATAGGTTGTGAAGGGAAGAACGTGTTGAGGGGTAGAGGGGGGAAGGTGGTCAACGCTGAGGCAGCTCTGGCGTCCTGATGGGTCAACTCCTGGGGGTCTGCTGAGAAGGTGGCGTTTTAAGGAAGCTCTGTGCGCGCCATGACCCCTAAGTATTCTTACCGCACCTCCTCCCCTTAAACACAGCCCCATTCCTTCCCCCATACCAACAGGACTCTTCTCCAAAGCCATAGCCCCATCTTCCGCCCCAGGAACAGGCCCCACCCACTTTCCCCGGCAACAAGCCCTCTCCCCATCACCACAGCGTGCGTCTCCGTTTCTTAGCAACCCCACTGTCCCGCCTCCCGCCTCCTTTGCAATAAATCCGCCCTTCTGTCTCCTTAACAACAAGTCTTCTTACTCTTCTCCGAAAAGGAGCGCCTCAAAGAGGCTGATCTCACCTTCCTGGGCCCCGAGATGCCGTCCCAACTAAAGACAGGGTCTCCAGCACCTGACTCTGCTGGGCGTCGCCATCTTGGCCGGAAATGCGTACAATCTCCCCCCGGAAGTCCCTGACGCACCCCTCCCCCTACTTCTCCTGGTAGATTAGGCTGAAGCAGCATTCCTCTTTTAAATCCTTCTTTCCGGTGATAGCCCGCACTCAGCCCCGCCCTCCCACACAGGCCCCGCCTCCCTTGGCCCCGCCCCCCACATTCAAGGTCCTGGCCTAGGTCCCGCCCCTCCGGCTCGGTTTGCTCACCCTAGCGAGCCCAGCCTCCCTATTCTTACTGCAAGCTCCACCCCCTGACCCCGCGGAGAGCCCATTCACACCTCCTAGTCTCCGCCCCTGTTCTAGGCCTTTCGGCCTCTCCCAGTTAAGTCCCGCCTTCCCCTAAGCCCCACCCCAAAGCAGGCCGCTCTCGTCAGGCCACGCCCTTTCTAGGCCACGCCTCTCCCAAGTCACACCCCCTTCGCCGCTTCAGGTCCCGGCTTGTCCCGGCTTTCTGGCAGGTTGCGGCGTCTTCCACGTATCACACTTTACTTCCACTTTCTACTGGATCCCTGAGGCTGCACTCCTAAGGGCTGACCTATGCAGGCTTAGGCCCAACCCTATCTCGCTCCCGGCCTCAGTTTCCTCATTCGTCATATGGCGCTATTGTGGAGTCGTTTCCGTTGCATTCTTTCCTGTCTCCAGGCGGAGAGTGGGCGATCCTGGAGGCCGAAGCCAGGAAGCATAGAGCCTGAGTCGGGGTCCGAGGCTGCTGGGAGTCCCTGGGTAGGCTGAGGAAAGCAGTTCTGAGTGTGGAGAGGGCCCTCGCGCTCGCGGACAGGGCGGCACGAAGGCACGGAGCACCGCGTGGCCCTGGCTGTGCAGGTCACGGCTTGCACAGGGGCGGTCTGGGACCCAGGCTGCTGTGGAAGGCGGGGGCAGTGGGAACGCTGTCACATTAATTTCTTGTTGCTGCTGTTAAGAAACTATCAAAACGCCGTGGCTTAAAGCAACACACATTTATTATCTTGCAGTGCTGGAGAAATTAGTCCTAAGTGGTTGTCCCTGGGCAACACCTAGCTACCAGGAGGGTTCTCTCTGGTTTTCCACCTGTCACAAGCCACCCTCATTCCCCAGCCTGCAGCCACTTTGCTGACCTCTGCTTCCATCTCCTCAACTCTCTCTGTGACTGTGATTTACTTTGGGTTTTTTTTTTTTTTTTTTTTTTGTTCTGGGAATTGAACTCAGGACCTTGTGCTTGCCAAGCAGGCATTTGTGCCGCTGAGCTATATCCCTGGCCGTGACTGGGACTCTGATCTTTTGAACCTCTTGCAAGGACCTTAGAGGACTTGCCTCCACCCAGAAGTCAGGATGGTCCCCCATCTCAGGACCTACAATCACATTAACAAAGTTTGAGGAATTGCTACGATCTATGTAATTATGTTTCTCACTGTATGATACAAATGCAATTGTGAATGATACAATTTCTTGTATGTGAATATGTAAATAATACACTGGTGGCTTTGATGGACTTCCCATGTACCTTAGAAAAGCCATCAACCAGGGCCGGGGATATAGCTCAGTGGCACGGAGGCTGCCTGGCAAGCACAAGATTGTGAGTTCATCCCTGGTACAAACAAACAAACAGCTGTCAGTTTCATCTGCAGTGAGACACTTCAGAGAAAAAGACAGTCCCATTAATAATTACACAAGCCAGGCATGGTGGCTCATGCCTGCAATCCCAGGCACTTGAGAGGCTGAGGCAGGAGAGTCACAAGTTTGAGGCCAGCCTGGGCAACTCAGCAAGACCCTTTCTGAAAATTAAAAAAAAAAAAGTGGCTTAGTGGTAGAACACTTGCCTAGCATGTGTAACACCCTGGGTTCAATTCCCGCAACTGCCAAAAAACAGTTGAATAGACGTGGACAGACCAAGAAGCCAAGGCTCATGGGGTACACACCACAGGGGCTGGGGATTACAGAGCTGCCAACCACCTTTGGGCCCCTGGCAGAGAGGAGCTTGTAGGTTATGTGGGAATCTAGTGGGGGCCCACAGGTTAAACATGGCTAAGCACGTGCGAACCCTTGGGGACCCGTGGATTACACCAGCGCCTGCACAAAGATTTCAGGGCCTCTTAAGAAGCACCGAGTACATAACGGTGTAGGGGAATAGACTGGCTCTCAGGGAACTCTGCAGGTGTGCGCAGGAGACTCCCACACCCCCAGTCCTGGTGCTGATGGGGACACAGACCTTGCCCAAGGAGACGAGGTGGGTGAATTTGGGGGACATGGACAAAGAAATGAGTCTGGGCCAGCAAGTCCAAAATCTTCCCTTCTTTGCCTCCACCCCGACAACATACCCCCAGTGTTCCCCCAGGCCCTCAGCAAGGGCGCACACCCTGCCCTGCGCTGTTTCTGTCCCTCTCAGCGTCTCTCTCCTGCAGTGCCACCTTCTCCTGCTCCCATCCCTGCTCACCCTTTCCATGTGCTCTGGCGCCTACTGCCACGCTCCTGTGTCCTGGCTGTGTCCCTCCAGCTCTCTGGCCTCTGGTGGCCAGCATCTCCCCTGCCTTCCCCATCTCCAGGTTGCTGTCCCAGGAAAATCACATTCATCTTGGAGAATGAGCCATAAGTATATCATAGCCCAATCAGCTTTACTTCCCCGCTTCCCCTCCCTACCCTCTCATCTCCCCCAATCACCAGATCCCCATCCCATTCCAGTCTCCTTCTCTGTATCCTATTATCTTTCATGTTGCTTTTAAATTATTTAATTTTTTTTTATCTTTTTGAGACAGAGTCTCACTATGCAGTTCAGGCTGGCCTTGAACTCACTTTTTAGCCCAGGCTGACCTCAAACTCACAGTGATCCTCCTGCCTCAGCCTCCCCAATGCTGGGATTATGGGCATGCACCTGGCTTAAATTATTTAGATATTTATCGAGATTTTAAAAGCATATTACTTTTAGCCCAGTAATTTCACTTCTTGAAATTTATCATACAATTATATCTACACGTCTGTGGAATTATATATAAATAAAAATATAATCCTTATAAAAGATTGAAAATGATGTAAATACATACCTGTAAGTGGCTAGTACTACATAGTACAGTATCTCTATCTGCACAATGGAAAACTAGGCAGACAACTGGGCATGGTGATGCATGCCTGTAATCCCAGCACTGGGGACACTGAGGCAGGAGGATCACTGTGAGTTGGAGACCAGCCAGGGGTACAAAGTGAGTTCAAGGCCAGCCTGAACTGCTTAGTGAGACACTGTCACAAAAACACAAAAAAGAAAGAAAACAAAAAGAAAAAATAGGCAGACACTAAAAAGAGAGGAGGAACTACAAGGAAAGCTCTCCAAAATGTATCGTTAGATTCCAAACTATAGAATGTAAGAGGGTATGCAGTAAGCTACCATTTAAGTAAGAGAAAGAGAAAATGTGTGTATGTGTTTGTATACACGCACACACGCGTATGCATTATGTGAGGTACAGAATATTGTACACACTTTTCTGATGAAACTGAAGGTTGGGAAAACAAACTTTTTAATTGTACTGCAATTAACAGAGCACTGAGTAAGAACTAGGAAATCAAACCGAGAACCCCTACTCTCTTTAGTAACTTACCTGGCTTCCAGGAGAGCGGGGAGTGAACAGGCGGTCTGACTTAGTGATTTGACTTGAGATTTTTTTTACTTAGTAATGGTGCAAAAAATTGCACACACTCAGTGGAAACCCTGCCTTGAGTCTTGAACTTTGCTGCTTTCCCAGGCTCCTGACACACACTTGATGTCTCTCACACCGCCATGCAGCCGTCAGCCTGAGCAACTGGATACTCTAAGGCGAGGCGCATGGCCCTCCACCACCCCTGCCCATCTGTGGGCTCCAGATTGCCCTGCGTCCTGCCCTCTCCCTCGCCCTGCACCCCTCCTTTCACCTGCACCCCTCCTTCCCCCTGCACCCTCCCTCCTCCTGCACCCTCCCTCCTCCTGCACCCCTACCTCCCCCTGCACCCTTCTTCCCCCGCACCCTCCCTTCCTCCCCCTGCACCCCTCTCTTGCCCTGCACCCCACCAGCCTCCACCATCTCTCTCCTGCATCCTCCCTGCGTCTTCCCAGCATCTCTCCACCCCTCCTGTTCCTAGCACCGCCCCTCCTGGGCCTGCTCCTGGCGCCCCCTCCCCCTCCCCCTCTGAAAGGGTTAACTTTGGGGAAGGGCCCGGAGTCCCCGGATGGTGATGTCAGCGTGCCGAAGAGAAAGGACGAGGTGGCGGGGGGAGGCGGAGAGGAGGAGGAGGCGGAGGAGAGAGGGCGCGTGGGGGGGCGGGGGACCTCGGCCTGCAGCATCCGCCGGCCTGCAGCTCAGACCACCCCCCCGCAGGGGGAGGCGCAGGAAGGGGGGTCCGGCCAGGCACGGGCTGGGGAGGGGGGGCGCGCCGCCCCCCCGGGCCATGCTGACTCCCGGGGCCTGACCCCCCCGGGACAGCCCCCCCTCCCCCAGCTCCGCGGCCCGCCGCCGGGGGGGCCCAGTGCATCCCCCTGGGGACCCCCGGAGAGGTGGGGAGCAGCCGGGGGGGCCGGGACGGGGCTGTCGCCGGCCCCCACCGGAGGAACGGGGCGCCTGGCCGCAGGGGGGCCGGCCGGGGCGCCGGGCGGGCTGGGACCAAGGGCAGCATGTCGTCCGGGGCCAAGGAGGGCGGCGGGGGCTCCCCCGCCTACCACCTCCCGCACCCCCACGCGCACCCCCCGCAGCACGCCCAGTATGTGGGCCCCTACCGGCTGGAGAAGACGCTGGGCAAGGGGCAGACAGGTGAGCGGCGCGGGGGCGGGGCGCGGGGCGCGGGGCGGGGGCCGACCCGGGCCGAGAGGGGGCGCGGGGCTCAGCCCGGCCGGGAGAGGAGGCCGCGGGCGCCCGGCTGTGGGGGCGCGGGGCTCAGCCCGGCCCGGAGAGGAGGCCGCGAGCGCCCGGCTGTGGGGGCGCCGGTCCCGGGCGGTGGGGATGGCGGTGGGGAGGCGGCGCGGCGCTGCGGTGCGGCTGCGGGCTGGGCCGGCGGGGGAGCCGCGGGGCCTGGCGGCCCCTGCGCCCGGGCTGCAGGAGCGGTGACGGCGGGGGCTGCGCGGAGCTCGGCGTGCAACGGGGCCGGCTACGGCAGCACCCTCCGCAGCGCAGAGGGGCTGCTGCCACGGCCTCCTTCGGGCCGGGGACCTGAGCCGGCACCGGAGGGCCAGGGTCCCTGCGAAGTGAGGTCAAGGGTCCGATCTCGGGGCCCGGAGCCCGGAAAGAGCCGAAGGGTGTTGGTGACCTGGTTCCTGCTGGGGGGCAGAAGGCAGGGGTCCGAATCCTGGACCCTGCGTGGAAGGGAGGCCGGGGGCTCCGGGTCAGTGGGATGTGACTCTGGGGACCGCCGGCCGGAGCTGGGGCTCCTAAGAGGCTGGGCTGGGGCTCAGTGCCCCGGTCGTCTGCAGGCTTCCTAAAGGTGGGGAGAGGTAAGGATGGGCGGTTTGGGGAGGGGGAGACGGAGCTGATTTGTTCACTCAAGGAAGCGGTGGGCTGAAGGGCGACTGGGAGCAGAGGGCTGTGGGGAGGTGGGGAGAGGAAAGCTAGGCCTGCGCAGGCCCTGGGAGGGCACAGGGCAGTGGGCCGAGGACACAGGGACTTGGGGAGGCTGCAGTGGAGGCGCCGGGCAGACAGAGAGATGGGTTTTGCGGGCCGCTTGAGGTCACAGTTAGGCAGCCTGCGGGGGGGGGGGGGGGGGAGCGGGGTGGCCCCAGGCACCTCACAGCTGGGGACAGAGGTGCTCCTGGAGAACACCCCACATTTTCCATCCACCCACTCCCCCAGGGCTGGTTAAACTTGGGGTCCACTGCATCACGGGTCAGAAGGTCGCCATCAAGATTGTGAACCGGGAGAAGCTGTCTGAGTCGGTGCTGATGAAGGTGTGTGTGGCTGGGCCGTTGGGAGGGGTCCTTCCTTGAGGCAGAGGGCGGGTGAGGAGCCTGGCACTGAACTGGTGCGGTGCCCGCAGGTGGAGCGGGAGATCGCCATTCTGAAGCTCATCGAACACCCGCACGTGCTCAAGCTCCACGACGTCTATGAGAACAAGAAATATTTGTAGGTATTTATAGACGCCCAGCCCTCCCATCTCGTAGCCCTCCCCGGGTGACTAGGGGGACCTGTGCTGTGAGCTCCCCACAGTCACACACACAGCCCCCCAGCTGCTGTGCTGACTCAGCCTCCTGTTAGCAGCAGGACAGCCAGGCCCAGGCCATCCAGAGTGGGGAACCGAGACTGAGCCTTCCGCTGACTCCCCAGGCCCGGTTCCCGATGTGCGGCAGGGAGCGAACTCTCCTGGACACCCTGGATGCCCTCAGCCAGAGCCAGTTTACCAAGGCGGGAGGCCTGGCAGAGCCCAGAGGGTCTTCCCACTGGGGGACCCCTGTCCTTCCCTGGATCACTCCAGGTGCCACAGCTGGACTCCCCAGCCGTGGGCCTCCTTAGGGTTCTGAGCCAGTATCTCAAAGTCAGTGAACCCCCAGAAAGGAGGAGGGTAGGGTCCAGCTGTCTGAGCTCCCGAGAATGGGCCTTTGTCCAGCTTGGTGGCCCAAAGGACAGGTAGGCTGGGCAGCAGGAGAGGGAAGGAACAGACCTGCTGTCCTCCACCCAGTCCCCAAAATAAAGTGACTCCAACAGCCATCAGATGCTGGGGCAGGTTTCTCCAGGCAGAAAGCTGGTGCTAGGGGCTCCAGTGCTAGGTGCTCATGGGAATTGTAGTTCTCAGACTTCCCCAGGTATGGAGGTGGGAAGGAGCCATTGTCTCAACAAGTAGAATTACCATCAAACCACTATCAATGGTGGGAGGGAAGACTCATGAGAATTTGTGCTTCCCGTGGGAATTTTTGCTATGGAAGAGCTCATTGAGGTTGAGCTTTTGTTTTCCAGGGACTGATGGGGATTTATGTGAACCTCCCAGAGCCTGATGGGATTTGAAGTCTTTAGGATCCAGGTGGCTGATGGGAATTGGGACTCTATGTCCCAGAAGGTTATGGGAGCTAGGTTGTTGTTATTGTTTTGAGTTCTGACTGGTCTTGAGCTCACTACGTAACCCAGGCTGTCCTCAAACTTGCAGCAATCCTCCTGCCTCAGCCTCCCTAGTGCTGGGATTACAGGTGTACAACGCCACACCCAGCAGGAGTTAGGAGTTTTTGCTCACTCATGGCTGAAGGGAGTTGTCATCTCACATTGGTGCACACGCAGTTATTACTGCCCAAGAATGAGTGAGAACTTGGGTTTCTTCATCTGGGACTCGTGAGAATTAGAGGGCAGTGGAGTTGCCCGATCTCCCTGAATAACAAGGAGGCAATGCTGACCCCCTTGAGGTTGACACAGGAGTCTACTGCCAAGGACTAAAGGATTTGAGTCTTGGCTTTGTAGACACTGGGGGAAATCGGAGTCGCCTTCTCCCAGAATCCACAGGAATCGGGCTTCCATGCCTCGGACGGCCTAGGGCAGAGGGAGCCCAAGCCCTCCGGTCCTCCCCGTGCCCCTTCCAGCCCTTGTGCCCTCGCACCCTGCAGGTATCTGGTCCTGGAACACGTCTCTGGCGGGGAGCTCTTCGACTACCTGGTGAAGAAGGGCAGGCTGACGCCCAAGGAGGCCCGGAAGTTCTTCCGCCAGATCGTGTCGGCCTTGGACTTCTGCCACAGCTACTCCATCTGGTGAGGGGCAGCGTGATGGGGCGGTCGGTGGGGTTGGCACCGAAACATCTTTTTGCTTGCTCTTAATTCTTGAGGTAATGACTCGAACCATATAAATCACCCTTCTTGTTTTATTGATGTATTTATTTTTATAGCACTGGGCATTGAACTCAGGACCTTTGCGCTGAGCCACATGCCAAGTGTCCCCTCCACCAAACACTTTTTTTTTTTCCCAGTTTTGAGACAGAATCTCCTTAAGTTGCCGAATTGCCTAACCTGGGTTTAAAGTTACAGTCCTCCTGCCTCAGCCTCCTAAGTGCTGGGATGGCAGGGGTTTAAACTTTTTTTTTCATATATTGGCAGCAAATCGTGCATCACTGCCATGCATTTTTAGAACATTTTTATCACTTTATACCTCTTAAACAGTCATCCCCCATTCCTCTCTGCTCCCCAACCCTGGCGGCCATGCATCTGCGTGTGTCTGATGCATTTCCTGTTCCAGACATTTCTCAGAAGTAGAATCCTACAAGTGTGAGGCGTTTGTGTCTGGCTCGTTCTGTTTAGCAGAACGTCTTCCACACTGGTCCTGTTCACGGCTAGATAATGTTCCACTGTGCAGACAGACCGAGATTTCCTTTTTTTTTTTTTTTTTTTTTTTTTGGGTACCGGGGATCAAACTCACGACCTCGTGCTTGCAAGGCAGGCGCTTATGCTACTGAGCTGAATTCTCGGCCCCGAGATTTCCTTATTCATTCATCCATTGGTGGAGCTTTTTGTTCTGTCTTCCCGAACTCTCGTGTGTACATGTTTGCATGTACTTCTGCTGTTCAGTCTCTTGAGTACATGCCTAGGAGGATTGCTGCTGGATTCTAGGGGCGCTAGACTGTCTCAGACCTTAAAAGGGGCTGCCTGACTGATTTCCAAAGTGGCTTCAGTTTGCCCTGCAGGAGCAATGATTTCTGGTGTGGGGCACCTTACTGGTCATTTGTATATCTTCTTTGGAAAAAATGCCTATTCAGATTCTTTGCTCATTTTTGAGTTTTTAAAAAAAATTTTATCGACCCAGCTGTGGTGGTGCATGCCTATAATCCCAGCTCCTTGGGAAGCTGAGGCAGGAGGGTCACTGTGAGTTCAAGGCCAGTTTGAGCTACATAATGAGACACTGTCTCAAAAAACAAACAAAAAAATTGGTCTATTTACAATTGATTTGTAACAGTTGTTTAATCTGAGAAGAAGCATGACTCCAGGAGTAACTCTTGAGAATCACCTATTCTTGGAACCATCTCCCAGTCTATGATATGTTTTCTACATTTTTACAGCAACATCTTGAAAAAAGCAACATTTTTAAAGTTTGGTAAACTCAACTTGTTCCTTTGATTTTCTGTTACACTTCATGCTTTTTCTACCCTGTTTAAAAAATCTTTGCCAGACCCTAGGCCCCTCAAGCCGCTGATGCTAGAAGTTTCTAGATGTTACGTAGGCTGAGTGCTGTGTCTTGCTCAGCCTGGCTGTATTTGGAGCTACTGGGCATGTGGTGCGCTAGGTCAGAGTTTATTTTTTGTCGTCTGAGTGTGCATATGGAGATACTATCTTTTCCTCCTTGCTTTGCCTCTGCCCCCCAAACCGTGTGTTTAAGGGGGAGCAGTTTTATGATTACCTGAGGTGCAAAACTAGACCTTGGTGGCGTCGCCGCCTGGGTGTGCATGCGTCTCCCTCTGCGCCACGTGTTGAGAGTCGGGATGGGGATCAGATGGGAGACCACCTCCGCCTCGGGTGAATCTTGGCGTTGAAAAGCAGCGCCTTCAAATTTTCAACACCTCCCCATTGACAAGACCTTGTCATAACCCTGACTTTGACGCCTCTGGCCTCTAGGGGGCGCTGGAGCGCTATGCAACATTTAATGCTCAGAGTGACCCAGTTACTGACCACCCCAGTTGGTCCCGCAGCCCCACCTCCGCCCAGGCCTTGGCCCTTCGGGTTTTTTGGGGGGGTGGGGGGAGGTGCTGAGGATGGAACCCAGAGCCTTGTGTGTGCTTGGCAAGCCTACCACCGAGCTGCTTCCCCAGCCTGACCTTTATTTTTCTTTTGATGTCTTTTGTTTTGCTTTGGTTTTGGTTTGAGACAAGGTCTTGCTATGTAGTCCAGGCTGGCCTTGAACTCACAGTTCTCCTGCCTCAGCCTCCCAAGTGCTGGGATTACAGGCATTCATGCTACGAGCCGCAGCCCCAACCTGACCTTTAGATCTTGAAGGGAAGTTGTCTGGGGAGACACCAGTAACCAGCTTGGGGTGGCAGTATTTTTTAATGATTCAGTGTGGAAACTTGGTTTGTTTGGGTTTTTGCTTGTATTGTTGACTACAATTCAATTGTGCAGACCCACCAGAGTTTGTTTATTCATTCCCCAGGTGAGAATCAATGGGTTGTTTACAATTTTGGGAGCTTACAAACAAAATATTCATACATATTTACTTGTGAAGAATGGCGTCTGTGTATGTGTGTGTGGTTTGTGTCGTGTGTGTGTGTGTGTGTGTGTGTGTGTGTGTGTGGACACAGGGTCTTGCCACGTAGCCCAGGCTGGCCTCCACCTAGTGGCAGACCTTCTTCCTCAGCCTCCAGAGTGCTGGGACTACAGGCCTGCACCACTATGCCCAGCCCAGAAATGGCTGTTGTATTTTTAAGGTCTTCTGTAAAACAAAACAAGGAAAACCCAGGCATGGTGGTACATGCCTATAATCCCAGCACTCAGGAAGCCGAGAGAGGAGGATCGTTGCAAGTTTAAGACAGGCCTGAATGCAGTGAGACCCTGCATCCAAAATATATATATTGGGCCAGAGATTTAGCTCAGCAGTGTAAGTGCCTAGCTGGCAAGTGTGAGGTCATGAGTTTGATCCCCGGTACCAAAAAAAAAAAAAAAAAACCAACAGATATATGTGTGTGTGTAACTGGAAAATGATTTTATGATAACATTTTTCTTTTTTTCAATTTTTTATTAGTATATTCAATACATAGCATGGAAACTTTTTTTTTTTGTACTGGGGATGAAACTCACGACCTCATGCTTGCCAGCCAGGCACTTCCACTGCTGAGCTAAATCTCCGTTCCCTCGGAAACATTTTAATACTTTTTAAAAACAGCTCCATATTATTCCTACAGACCTCAGAAGATTCTGTAACCAGGGCACAGTGGTGCTACCCTCTCGTCCCACTGCTCTGGGAGGCGGAGGCAAGTGAATCATAAATTCAGGTGTAGCCTGGGACACTTAGTGACTTAGTGAGACTGTGTCTCAAAATGAAAAATAAATAAAAGGACTGCAGATGTAGCTCAGTGTAAGAGTCCGAGGTTCAGCCAGGCCTGGTGGTGCACCCCTGTAACCCCGGCACTCGGGAGGCTGAGTCAAGAGGACTGTTGCAAGTTCAAGACCAACCTGTGTTACAGAGTAAGCTCAAGGCCAGCCTGAACTGCATAGTGAGACCCGTCTCAAAAACACAAAAGACAGAGAGAAATGGAAACTAAAAGCCCTAGGTTCAATCCCTAGCACCACCACAAAAGCCCTGCCTCCTTCCCGGTGCCCCGACCACACAGAGGCGGGTCCCAGCCCCGGTGGCGGTGGCCGAGGCTGACCCTGCCCGCCGGTCTCAGCCACAGGGACCTGAAGCCTGAGAACCTGCTGCTGGACGAGAAGAACAACATCCGCATCGCGGACTTCGGCATGGCGTCCCTGCAGGTGGGGGACAGCCTCCTGGAGACCAGCTGCGGGTGAGTGCGGCCAGCGCGGGGCGGGGCGGGGGCCCAGCTGCAGCTCACGCGCTGTGTCTCCCTCAGGTCCCCCCACTACGCGTGCCCAGAGGTGATCAAGGTGAGTGGGCCGGGGAGCGGCAGGCGGGCAGGCGGAGGCAGCTAGCCGAGACGCCCTGCCACGGTCCTCCTCTTCCAGGGGGAAAAGTACGACGGCCGCCGAGCAGACATGTGGAGCTGCGGGGTCATCCTCTTCGCCCTGCTTGTGGTAGGCGGCCCCCGCCCCAAGTGGTAGGGAGCGCAGAGGGAACCCCATCACCTCTAGGGTTGGCTCTCCCAGTTCTTCTGGTTTCTTGAGACAGGGTCTTGCTGTGTAGTCCAGGCTGGCCTTGATCTCATATGTAGTCCAGGCTGGATCCTCCTGCCTTGGCCTCCCAGGGTACTGGGATTACAGGTGTGCATCACCATGCTCAGCTCAAACTTGGCTCTCTTAAGTGCTTGGCCAAGTGACCGGCATGAGGAAAAAGTGGTGGCCAGGGGGGCACTGCCTTCCTGGGCTCAGAGCCATGGTGGAGTCAGTGGAGGTTGTTCCGACCTCGGCCTTCTGTAGTCACCATGACAAGGCCAGGTTCCAGTCCCTGCTCGTTCACCGTGGGTCAGCCAGTCACCTCCTCCGTCCAGGCCTCAGTTTCCTCATCTCCTCAGGGGGCTTTTTATAGTACCTACAGTGTGGGGGCTTAGGGCAACTGTGGCATGCTAAGCCCTTGGGAGAACTCTCAAGAAATGAACCCAGGGTCTTGAGACGGGGTCTTGTCTTACTAGTAAAGACTTACTAGTAAAGTCTTACTAAGGTGCCAGGCTGGCTCAAGCTTTTTGACCTTCCTGCCTCAGCCTCCCTAAGTACACCACCACACCTAGCTTCTAACATCCATTTGAGGAGGGGAAATGGAGCCGCCTGGGGCTCTAGAGTCAAAGCCAGGCTTCCTGTCCACAAGCCTCAGATCTCAGGTGATTCGACAGCGAGGGTGCAGTCGATTGCTGACTGAGTACAGTCTGCCATGGGGTTGTGTCAAGGAGCCATCACCACCGCGCTTGTTTCCAGAGAAGTGCTGCGACCTGCCAGGGCCACACAGCCATCAGCGGCAGAGGAGGGCACCACGCTCTTGGCTGTGGCACTCCTGCCTCTCTGCAACTGTGTCATTGGCCACTTCCTGTCTCTCCAGCACCCTTGCCAGCCCTCTCCCCTTGGTCCCCATCACCCTGGGGCCCTGGCACGCACTCTTCCCTCCTCCATGGGTGTCCTAGGGCTGCTGCTGTAAGAGTGGGTGCTGCTGCCACAGAGTGGGTGGCTCGAGACGAGAGACGCCTGCTGTCTCCCAGTACCTCGGCCACATGGCCGGAGTGAGGCGTCGCCATCCGGGCTCCCGTCCCCGTCCCGGCTGCTGGCGGCTCCTGCCTGCAGCTGCATGCTCCAGGCTCTGCCTCCGTCATCACATGACTGCCTTCACTGCAGTGTCCTCTCGCTGAGAAGGACACGGCCCGGATCTAGGGCTGACACACTCAGGTCTGCTGCTGTCTGCAGTCCACCTGACGCCCCTGCGGCGTGGTGCCAGCCGGGGCTGCTTGCCCCAGGGGTGCACACCTTCCTGTGGAATCAACAAGGGTCAGCCCCTTCCCCGGTGCTTCTGCCAGGCAGCTGGGCAAACTGCTGGACTTCACTGGGTACGGTGGCCAACGGCTGTAACCCCAGCACTCTGGGAGGCTGAGGCCAGAGGATCAGAAGTTCAAACCCAGCCTGAGCCACTTAGCAAGCCCTTGTCTCCAGAAGTAAAAATAAAACAGGGCTAGGATATAGCGCAGAGCGGACACCCTGGGTTCAAGCCACAATACCATGAGAAAAAATCTGCAGGGCTTCCCTCTGCCTCAGTTTCCCCACCTAGTAAAAGGGGACGAGCGGCCCGTGGCGAGGGTGAGATGTGTCGAGGAGCCAAAATCTAACCCCAGCTGCGTCAAGCAGCCTGGCTACTTCTTGTGCACGCAGGGGGCTCTGCCCTTTGATGACGACAACCTCCGCCAGCTGCTGGAGAAGGTGAAGCGGGGTGTCTTCCACATGCCCCATTTTATCCCTCCCGACTGCCAGAGCCTCCTGCGCGGGATGATCGAGGTGGAGCCCGAAAAGAGGCTCAGCGTGAGTCGGGGGGACTGGCAGAGGGCGCCGTGGGAGGTGAGGAAAGAGCCCTCAGGGAGTCCTGGGGAAGGGTTTCAGTTCCTGTCCTCAGACTTTCCAGTAACCAGGGCCGCTGATGAGCAGCTGCCCCAGGTCCTCCCAAACAGCAACCTGGCAGGCCCAGGAGTGAAAGGGCGCGTGCGCAAACCCCCACATGCCACTGCGCATGCGAGGAGCTGCTGCTTCGGGTCCTAAATGGTGGGACCACGGGTCAACCGCCACAAGAAGGAGACATGCTCATTTAGCCTGCTTTTTGCAGGTGGGGGGGGGGACTGACGGCTAGGGATCTCCCAAAGGTGAGCCCACCCCATCAAGTTTAATAACGTGCCTATTATGTGTGTATAGCCTCATTTCTGCTTCTCTACGCCCTCCCCACAGCTGGAGCAAATTCAGAAACATCCTTGGTACCTGTGAGTAAGGGGCACTTGGACTTTTGGGTCCCTTGGGGAGGAAGAGGTAGAAAGAAGCCAAGGGAAGATGCCTGGGTTCCTGCAAGGCAACGGCTTGGGGGCTTGGCTTCCGTGTCCTGGGGGAGGAGGCTGGACCTGGACCCCGAGTCTGAGGGAGCCGGCTGGGCCCGAGACCCCGAATCTAGATGAACTATCTTCCCTATAGGGGCGGAAAGCATGAGCCGGACCCCTGCTTGGAGCCAGCCCCCGGCCGCAGGGTAGCCATGCGGAGCCTGCCTTCCAATGGAGAGCTGGACCCTGATGTCCTGGAGAGCATGGCATCGCTGGGCTGCTTCAGAGACCGTGAGCGGCTGCACCGTGAGCTGCGCAGTGAGGAGTAAGATCCGGGGCTCCAACCCCAGGCCAGCCCTCGCGCACACCACCTCATCACACAGGGAGGCACTGCACCGCAGCCCCCACACCCGCCGGCAGGGGGCGCCTTGCGCCCACTTAGACCAAGTAGCTGGGGGTGGTTTCCAGATCCCTCGTGGGTGTATTGGGACCTGCCAGAAAAAATGCAGAGACGTCCCCAACTCCCACCTGTGCTAGAGGTTAGACCAGGGACCTTTACATTGAGCAGGATCCTCGGCTCTTTTTATTTTTATTTCTGGAACTCATGGGGATTGAACCCAAGGCCTTTCACGGACATACACACACACACACACACACATATACAAAGGCACACATACACACCCACCTTTATGTTATATTTTGAAACAGGGTTGCTCTAAATTGCTAAATTTGCAGGTTGAACTCGACTGGCGATCCTCCTGCCCCAGCTTCCCAGAGTGTTGAGATTACAAGCATTCACTACCACAACCAATTCCCACCCCTTTATTTTGAGACAGTCTCACCAAGTTGCTCAGGCTGGGTTTGAATTTGGAATCCTCCTGCTTCAGCCTCCCAGAGTTGCAGGCCTGGGCCACTGCACACAAAAGATGCTGAGGCAGGCTTGGACAGTACTTTCCTCATGAGGTACCTAGGATATTTAGTAGGAACCCAAGTGTGACATATTTGAGTAACACAAAGCCATGAAGTGCTCTGAACCATAGGAAACTAAACATTTGGTAGCTAGAAAATGTCCCTGAGTCAGAGCTACTGAGTGGGCCTGAAGCCTAGAGAGGCTGAGCCACCAGGAGGGGTGCGACCGGTGACCTTTGGCCAGCCCTCACGTAGCTGATTCCTGTGCCCGTCTCAGGGAGAACCAAGAAAAGATGATCTATTACCTGCTTTTGGACCGGAAGGAGCGGTATCCCAGCTGTGAAGACCAGGACCTGCCTCCCCGGAACGATGTGGGTGAGAAACCTACACCCAGGATGCTGGGCAGAGGAAGGACAGCATGGTCGGCCCTGTTCACACCGGCTTTAGACAGCTGGGGATTCATCAGATCCCGCCTTCCCTTGGGCCTCAGTTTCACCTCCATGCAGTCTGTGAGGCAGCCACGTAGTGCGCTGTGCAGTGGGGCGCATCGTCCCCTAACCGAGTGGAACTCCTGGCCCTCAGACCCACCGCGGAAGCGGGTGGACTCCCCCATGCTGAGCCGGCACGGGAAACGGCGGCCGGAGCGCAAGTCCATGGAAGTCCTGAGTATCACGGACGGCGGGGGTGGTGGCTCCCCAGTACCCACTCGCCGGGCCTTGGAGATGGCCCAGCACAGCCAGAGGTGAGTGCCCAACCCTCCAGGGGATCCTTGGTGCCCAGGAATACAGGGAGCCACAGGGTTAGTGCCTGCCCAACCTCAGATGTGCTGTGTGTTCGGGGTGAGTTGCTTCCCCTCTCTGGGCCCCAGTTCCTCATCCTGAAGACTTTTGAAACCCTCCCCAACTGATTTTTAAAACTCTCTCCTGGAAACAGGTCCCGCAGTGTCAGTGGCGCCTCCACCGGCCTATCCTCCAGCCCTCTAAGCAGCCCAAGGGTAAGGCAGGCTCTTCGGAGAATTAAGAGGGCAGGGGGCTTGGGATGTGGCTCAGGGGTAGAGCGCTTGGCCAGGTTGCATGAAGCCCTAGGTTCCATTACTATTATTGAAAAAAGAAGCCCATTAAAAGCTGGGCACGGTGGCACACTCCTGTAATCCCAGCACTTAGGAGACTGAGGCAGGAGAAGCCTTTCCAAGTTTGAGACCAGCCAGGGCTACAAAGTGAGCCCAAGGCCAGGCTGAACTGCATAGCGAGACCCTGTCTCAAAAAAACAAAAACAAAACAAAAAAAGAAGAAGCGTGTTGGCCATCTACTGTGTAACATATCACTCACCTGCAGCTACATATCCCGGGTGCAAACTTGGGCTAAAAGGGGACTGACTGCACTACAAGTTCCAGCGTGCCTCAGGGCCGGCCCTCGAGAGCGTGTGCGGGTGTCACGCGCAGGGCCTCCTGGGAGTTGTAGTCCGCCCTCACCTTGCCCGCTCCTCCGCAGAGTCCGGTGTTTTCCTTCTCGCCCGAACCGGGGGCTGTAGATGAGGCCCGAGGCGGGGGCTCCCCGACGTCTAAAACGCAGACGCTACCTTCTCGAGGCCCCAGAGGCGGGGGCGCCGGGGAGCAGCCCCCGCCCCCCAGCGCCCGCTCCACACCCCTGCCCGGACCCCCAGGCTCCCCGCGCTCCTCTGGAGGGACTCCCTTGCACTCGCCCCTGCACACGCCCCGAGCCAGCCCCACCGGGACCCCGGGGACGACGCCGCCCCCCAGCCCCGGAGGTGGTGTCGGGGGAGCTGCCTGGAGGAGTCGGCTCAACTCCATCCGCAACAGCTTCCTGGGCTCCCCTCGCTTTCACCGGCGCAAGATGCAGGGTACGGAGTACGGGCTCGGGGTGCAAGGGCTTCTGAGTCCTAACTTGGGGAAAGTGCTCTATTTCTGGATCCCGGAAATCCCTGCAGTGTCTTCAGGTAGGAGATAGGCTGGCTTCCCACATCCTAAGAGAAAAAGAAGTGGGAGCACAGCTGCAGGTGTCAGGGAGGGAGGAAATGAGCCTCTCGCTATGGAGGAGGAGCCCACCCGAAGCCACGCCCCCATTGCACTCTAGGCCTCCTCCCCATTGGACCATAGTGCCCCAGGGGTGTGGCCTAAGCGTGCTGCCCTAAGGATAGGGTCAGGAACCCAGGGAAGATGGCTCCTAGCCTGCAGGATGATGGACAGGTGTTGACCGCGTTCTCTTTCCTCCCCAACCCAGTCCCCACCGCGGAGGAGATGTCCAGTTTGACACCAGAGTCCTCTCCAGAGTAAGTGGCATAGAAAGGGAAGAGGGGGAGGAATGGGAGTCACTCCCCCCTACACACACACACCCCTGACCCACCGTTGTCCCTCCCTCTCAGACTGGCCAAACGCTCCTGGTTTGGGAACTTCATCTCCCTGGACAAAGAAGAACAAATATTCCTCGTGCTCAAGGACAAACCGCTCAGCAGCATCAAAGCGGACATTGTCCACGCCTTCCTGTCGGTGAGGAGCCTGTGACCCCACGGCGAGCTGCAAAGCTCAGTGCCTTGGGCTGAGCCACGTGGCCTGGCCAGGCTTCCTTTTGGGGTTCACAGGCTGTGTGGTTTTCTAGTCCGTGTTGGGGCAGGGAGGAAAGAAAGGATTATTCTTCCTTAGGGCTACGGGGTAGGGAACTCCAGTGAGTTTCCCAGGTATAAATGAAGGGTGGGTGAGTTGCGATTTCCCTGTGTCTTGCTTACCTGACACACAAAATGAAGTAAGGAAAGGTTCATTTAGCTCAGTGTTTGTGGAGGGTTCAGTCCATAATCAGGTGGCTCCAAGGCGGGGTGGCATGGCACTGAGGCAACACTTCAAGGCAGCAGCCAGCAAAAGCAGCCAAAACAAAAAGTGGGGAAAACAAACCTCTTCTCCCTTACATTGTAAGCAGGCTACCACCCTATAGGGCGGTTGTAGCACTCAGAAAATCTCTGTGCCCTCCTCTTGCACAAGCTGAGGATATTTACAAAGTAAGGACCCTGGCTCCCTGCTGAGTCTCTTAGTTAAATTTCTAAACTTCTCAAGTTGACACAATGTATCACCCATAACACCCCAGGTCAGAGATGGCAGAAGGAGCTGCTTTTCCCAGCAGGCTTTAGGGACTGCCTGTAGCTGGCCCTATGCTGCTTTGGTGTGGGCTAAAGGAAACAGCGGCTGGGACCTGTGGCTGTAGATGGGACCTGAGGAGCTATCTGGAGCCTGGTGCTATCAGAGTCCTCTTGAAATTGGGGTTCACTTGTTCAACCACTCTTTTGATACCGTGTCCATGTTTAGGGCAGAAGAAACTACAAATTCCAGTAGGTGTCAGGGTCTCCCAAGGCCTTTTCTCTCATGCTTTGCCCCAGTGGCTGATGGGGTTTGGAGTTCCCTGGGCAGAACCAGTTGTAGGGTGGTCATCTGTTCCACCCTAGAGTCCCTCGCTGAATCCCATGTCCCCACCTTTCAGATCCCCAGCCTGAGTCACAGTGTGCTGTCACAGACCAGCTTCAGGGCCGAATACAAAGCCAGTGGCGGCCCCTCCGTCTTCCAGAAGCCTGTCCGCTTCCAGGTGGACATCAGCTCCTCTGAGGGCCCCGAGCCCTCCCCCCGCCGGGACGGCAGCAGCGGAGGCGGCATCTACTCTGTCACCTTCACTCTCATCTCTGGTGAGTCTGCTGACTAGACTGCCCCCCAGTGCAGTGACTGGGATGTCAGAGGCCCCCAGGAGGCCAGGCAGGCCAGAGAGCTACTCAGCAGAGCTACTCACAGAGCTACTCAGCTCTGTGAGCTCCCTCCTCTCACAGAACCCCACATCCCATCCTTCCCTGGTCTTCCGTGGGTGTTTATCATATAAATAGTGTTACTCCAAGCAGCCTCTGAGGTGTGGATAACCCACTTTATACACACGCACGCACACACACACACACACAAATAAAAACATCTTGAGTCCTGGAGAGACAGATGGACTTGACCACAGGCACACAGTAAACCATGGCAAAATTAGGGTCAGCCTAGGCCTCTTGCCCTCACAGGGGACAGTGGAGCTCTGCCTGCTACTTTCACTTCCCCTTAGATCAGAAGGGCAAAGACAAGCACAATGCGTTGTCCTCAAATATCAGACTCCTACTCAGAACAGACATCACCAATCAATTACAGTGCCTCTTCCTGCTGAGCTGTGCTGCTGCCTCGGCCACTTTAACATCAGACAGCCACAGCCAATTGATAGTTGGCACAAGAGATGAAAACCACAGGAGTAACTTGCTTCGATTCTGATCCTGCTTGGTTCCTGGGTCCTGCTGATGGGCCTTTGGATAACAAGGAACACCTCTGTTTTTGCCCTTTGTCACTGATCTTTACTATGTCACCAGCAGGAGATGAGCTTGTTCTGAGGGTATCTACATCAGGCTGCAGTGAAACAGTGGGGTGTTCCTTCACTCAAACAAATTAGAGCCCTTTTTATTTTCCCCCTTAAAGACTAATATGAAGACTTTCCTTTCTCAGAGCAGACCTTTCTCCATCTCAAGATGTTTTTTTCTTTCACCTTTTTTACATCTCTGGCTTTTCACAGCCTCAACTAGAGAGGAAAAGCAACAGCTTCTGTGTAAATAGAAGCCAATACCTGTTGTTAGTTTAAGTTGAAGGCTTCTGAGTTTCAGGGTGTTTCTTTTTCTTTCTTTCTTTAATATTCAATTTGCAGGAGTGTGTGTGTGTGTGTGTGTGTTGCTGGGGATACGATCCCAGGGCCTTGTGCGTGCAAGGCAAGCCCTCTACAACAGAACCACATCCACAGCCCTTCATTTTTGTATTTATACAGGGTCTCACTGTAGTTCAGGACAGCCTTGCACTCCCTTAGGTAGCCCAGGTGGCCTCAAATTCACAGCAGTCCTCCTGCCTCAGCCTCCTGAGTGCCTGGAGGACAGGTGTGCACCACCACATTCAGCCAGGGTGTTTCTTACAGAGCAACAGGGAGATCCATTTGTAAACCATAGATTGAGGCCCACTCCACCAGCACGGGGAACCTGAGTCCCAGCAGAGGAGACTCTTCACTTGGAGGAGCTGGGCTCTGCAGGCTGAGGATCAGCCCCTCAGCTGGCCATCAGCGTGTTTCTCGCCTGCCGTCCCCCAGGTCCCAGCCGTCGGTTCAAGCGTGTGGTGGAGACAATCCAGGCGCAGCTGCTGAGCACACACGACCAGCCATCCGTGCAGGCCCTGGCAGGTAGGTGGGGCTGTGGGGGGCGGGCAGTGTCCGGGCCCTGACGGGCTCCCGTGCATCTGCAGACCAGACCCCAGAGATCTCTGTGAGGACCATGGCCCCCGCACCGGGGCAGCAGGACATCCTGCCACAGAGGTCCCGGGCCTACACTCTGGAGCGGGGTGATCAACCACCGTGTCCACCTGGATTCAGGACATTTGGTCTAAAGCGGAGACACATTGATCGCCCTCTTTGCAGGACTTAGGTGTCCTTGGCACCCAAGAACTCAGGCTCCAGCAGGGCCTGTTGCTAAGGCCTGATGTCCCTAGCAACCAAGAGGCAAAGCAGAGGCCAGCGCATTGCCACATTTGTTGCCAAAGTGTCTCAGTTCATTCTGACCACAGTAAGAAAGGAACATAAACCAGGTGGCTTACAAACAACAGAAATGTGTCGCTCACCCACCGTCTGCAGGCTGAAAGTCAAGGTGGAGGGGGCCCCGACACTGGGTTCTGGGTTCGGAGGAGGCACCTTCTTGCCGGTCTCTGGCAGGAGTGTAGGCAGGGAGCTCGAATAGCAGGTCATCATACATGTGTGTTCTGGGAACTGAACCCAGCGCCTTCACTCTGCGCTACCTCCCCAGCCCTTGTTTGATTTTTATTCTGAGACAGTTTCTAAATTGTCTAGGCTGGGTTTGAACCTGTGATCCTCCTATCTCAGCCTCTGAGAGCCTGAGATTACAAGGGTGTGCCAGCACACCCAGCTCTCAGGTCTGTTTCACAAGAGCACCAGTTCCATCCACGCGGGCGCCACCCTTGTGAGTAATCGCCTCCCAAAGGTCCTCTTTTGTAACACCACGACCTTGGGGCTGGGGGTTCAGCGTATGAATTTGGGGGGCACAACATTAGGCCCATAGCACAGCCTGAGACACGGCAGCCTCTCCTGGAACAGGCCCGTGAGGTACACGAGCATGGGTGTGAGGGATACGGATCCCACGGGGCCTACTGTCTGCTCTGGAGTTTCTCCAGGGCCACCCAGAGACTGTCCTCCTCCCCGTGAAAGGGTGTGAGCAGAGGGACCCAGCAGAGGAGCTGGGGCCACAGCAGCCTTGTCACTGAGGACTGCTACCTCAGCAGGGCACGCTGCTGCACACTGGTAATTCTTGCACCCGCACAGGAGGCTGAGGCAGGAGGATTGCTGAGTCTGAGGGCAGCCTGAGCTGCACAGGGAGATCCTGTGTCAAAAAACAAAATAAAGAATGTCACCCCAGGGTCACCTTTGGGTGAGTTCCCTGTAGCCGCCATAAACAAAAGGCCATGAACCTGGTGGCTGGAACAACACAGATTTGACATCCTTTGGGTCCTAGAAATCTGAAGGCCCTTGTGAGTCTCACTGGCTGGTCTGGTTTCTGAGCCTCCAGCAGCCGCTGTAGACTATATACATTCTCCTGCCTGTGGCCTCTTCCGGCCCCTGAGCTTGAGACGCTGACCTTAACTGGGAAACATTCTTTACCCCACTTTCCCGTCTGGGAGGTTAAGCACAAGGCCTTTGCAGTGAGCTATGTTCCCTACCCCTCTTTAAAAATTGAACTAAGGTATTGTAAGTCTTCCCAGGCTGTGCTCTGACTCTGCCACCCTCCTGCCTCAGCCTCCCCAAGTGCTGGGATTATAGGTGGGCACCGCATTACCTGGCTGGGAAAGTTCTTCCAAGATCTCTTAAGACTAAATTGGACATACCTAGATAATCCACAATAGCTTTCCTGGCCAAAGTCCTTAACCCTAATCACCACGAAAGCAGTCTTCATTCCCACAAGGTGACGTATTCACAGGTCCCTGGCATGACGAGTGAGCTTAGGGTGAGTGACAGGACAAAGCAAGATAAAGCTGGTCATGGTGACTCATGCCTGTAAACCCAGCGCTTGAGGAGGGTGAGAGAGAGAGAGAAGGGAGGAAAGGAAGGAAGGAAAAGAAAAGAAAAGAAGAGAAAAGAGGCAAGAGAAGAGATAAAGAAGTGCAGCCTGGAGGAAGTGGGCGGGCTCTGGTGAGGAAAGCCAGCATAGCTTGCTGCTGGTCTGAACTGTGGACAGCAGAAGGATTCGGTAGCATCTTATGGACAGTGGTCAGGGAAGCCATGAGACCCTGTAACTCACAGGACACCGCTTACCACAAAGGGTCACCAGGCCTCAGATGTTAGCAGCAACCTGGACAGACACCCTGCTTTCCCTTTTGGTTGCTAGGGGCAACCAAAGAGCAAATTAGGCCGACTGGGCCCCATTACCTCAGCAACCAGGGATCCCTTTGGGGGTCCAGCCTCAAAGATGCAGAACCAACAGGCCTCCCCCGGGCACTTGTCTCGCACTGATAATGTGGCTGTAATCCCAGCACTTTGGGAGGCTGAGGCAGAAGGATCCCAAATTCGAGCCCAGCCAGAGCGAGGTACGGAAACCCTAAGGGCTGAGGATGGAGCTCAGGATGAAGGCCCTGGATTCAGTTCCCAGTACCCGGGGTGAGAAACCAGAGGGGGTAGCCTGGAAGCAAGGCGCCTTCTTGGTTGCTCTGGCAACAGGCCAGCACGGCTCCTGCCCAGCACTCGGTGTCCCTGAGCAGCTGGGCCTGCACCTGCAGACCTCAGGTGTTGAGTTGCCCCTTGGCACTGCCCCCCTGGAGAAGCCGCTGCAGGTAGCCCCAGAAGGGGAAGTCGGACACACAGGCACACAGCTGGGTTAGGGAGGCTCAGCCTGTAACCCCCAAGCCACGCCCCACAAGCTGTACCCGGCAGCCTGGCAGTGAACTCAGGGTCACCGGCCCCCAGCTGTCCCCGGGATCCTCTCAAGTTGGGCCCAGGTCTCACCCACACTAACGTGGTCCAGTTCCAGTACCACAGGAGTTCTGGGGCTCCCATGCAGCTCCCAAGAGGGAGAGCCCATCTGCGGGTGACCTGTGTCCTCTGGCCACCCCGCCAGGGTGTGAGTGCCTCGGATTGAGGCCTTAACCACCCCGGGCTTCCCAAGACCCGTGAGAGGCACCGCAGCCCATGCTAAATTCTTCTTCCTGCACAGACGAGAAGAACGGGGCGCAGCCCCGGCCCGCTGGCACCCCGCCCCGAAGCCTGCAGCCCCCGCCCAGCCGCCCAGACCCTGAGCTGAGTGGTTCCCCCCGCCGAGGCCCCCCCAAGGACAAGAAGCTCCTGGCCACCAACGGGACCCCTCTGCCCTGACCCCAGGGGCCAGGGAAGGAGGGGGTCCCTCCGTCCCCCTTCCCTGCCCCCCAACTGTGAATCTGTAAATAAGGCCCAAGAAGTACAACGGGAGGGGGGACCCAGAAACCGGCCTGCCCCGCAGGGATGGGGCTCCGGGCCGTGCCCAAGGGGGGAGGCGCGGGGATGGGGGCAGGGAGCCGTTTCTATTTTATTTATTGATTAATTTATTATTTTATTTATTGATCAGTCTCTCTGCGGGTGGGGTGGGGGAGGGACGGGAGCTGGTTGGGGTGGCTTAGCAGATCCGGACAGGGCCCTCTGTCCCTGTGTCGTCCCCAACTCCCCTTCCTGGGCCCCTCCTCCCCTGCCCCCACGACCTTCTGTACGGATTTGCTCTCCTGGAAGGAAATCTGGTTTCGCGTGATCCTGCCTGCATCCATGTCTCTGATTCTGCCGGCGGCAACAACAGAAAAATAATAATAAATAGCCTCGATCAGGGACAAACGCTGGGCTCGGCCTCTGGCTTCCTGGACGCTCCGCTGCAGAGGCGGGGACAGGCGGGCTCTGTGCGTCCTCCGGACTCGTGGAGCTCCAGTCCTGCAGGCTGGCTGGGGAGACCCTGTCGGCTCATCTCGGGGGCCTCCCAGGTGGCTCCGGCCCGCTTCCTGCACAGGTGTGAGGGAGGTGGGGACTGAGCCCCTGCGACAGCTGGACCTGCGAGGGCGCAGGGGAGCCCGCCAGGGGCGCAAGGCCTGGCCCGGGCCTCAGGCACAGGGCGCAGCCGTCCAGCTCTGAGAAGTCCACGGCGAAGAGGCCAAAGAGCGTGAAGAGCAGCATGGCCAGGGCCCACTCACAGGCGGCAGCGGCCGAGCGCAGCCGCCGGAAGTGCAGGACAATCACTGGGCGCCAGGGTCAAGGGCCACCTGCTTTCGGGAAGGGCCTGGGGTCGGCTCAGGGGCCCTGGGACAGGTACCCGCCCTCAGCACCCGTTTCTAATCTGTGCTTTCCGATGCGTGTTGGCCCTGGTCACCCCGTGACCTCTGTCTCCACCTGTCACCAGGGATCGTCCCTGTACAGACGCCATTAGTAGTGTGGTCCCAATATCGCAAAACATGCTTTCTTTCCTTTTTTTTTTTTTTTTTTTTGTCTTTTTGAGACAGGGTCTCTCTGTGTAGTTCAGACTGGCCTTGAGCTCACTTTGTAGCGCAAGCTGCTCTCAAACTCACAGCAGTCCTGCTTCAGCCTTCTGGGTTCGGGGATTAAAGGCGTGGGCCACCACAGAGGGCTCCAAAATGCCGCCTGTCCAGCTGAGCTTTCCCAGTCCCCTACTAGCTCCAGCACATCCCTCAGGACACCACTGCCACCACTTCTAGTCACCGTTCCTAAATCTGCCTCCCATGCCCCCCCCCAAATCTGTCCCTCTTTCTGGTGTCCACACCTCCAGGGCAGTGCCACCATCCCTTTGGTGGCAAGGCAGACCCTTGGGAGTCCCCTCGCCCTCCTGTCTGTCCAGCTGGCCTCCTCTTGCCCTTGTCCGACTCCACTTTGCTGCCCCATCCTTTCTCTGGCTCCCAGCTCCTCTAAATCTATTTCTGGGCTCACTTGGCAGCACCTTGGGGTCTGGAGCAGAAAGATGGAGTTCAAGGCCAGCCTGGACTACAGAGAGAGATGGTGCCTCAAAAAGCAAAACCAGGGCCAGGGATTTAGCTCAGTGGCATAAGCACCTGCCTGGCAAGCTCGAGGCCATGAGTTTGATCCCCGGTACCACCAAAAAAAAAAGCAAAACCAGAAGCTGGGTGTGGTGGTGCCAACCTAGCAGGAGGCTGAGGTAGGAAAATTGCTGTGTGAGTTCCAGGCCAGCGTGGAATACACAGCGACACCCTGTCTCAAAAAAAAAATAAAAAACTCAGAAAACCCATTTCCTATCCCTGCAGCTTGCAGGACTGGCCTGTCCCAGCCGGCCAGTGGCCTCTGAGCTCTGCGACCTCAGAGCAGCCCAAAGCTGTGGGCCTCAGGGGACAACTTACTCCTCAGACTTCTCCCTGGAACATCCTCCTCCCCTCCTCCCCTGCTGTCTCCATGCAGCTCGCCCCTCCCAGGCCAGCTTAAGACACTGCTTCATTCATCTGAGGCTCTCTAAGGTCCCTGTGTGCCAACCCTTAGGGACAAATGGCCAACAAGGCCGACACCCCCACCCCAGCCCATGAGTCTTACAGCTGGGGAGAGGGATGAGCCCCGAGGTGGGCGCAAGCCCTCCTTCCCGTCTCTGGAGACCTCACAGCCCCCACAAGAAGCCCAGGCCCTCTCCCATCCTCGGAGAGCTCGGTGCCAGCCCTGTTTCCTTACACCTTGTGCACAGGCCTGGTCCGCTGTGTCCCAGCCTGGTCCATGGCAGCGCCCGCGGCAGCAGCAGGTTCCTGCCAGCTCTCTGCGAGTTCCCTCCTGCTTAGCCCACTTCTCTGGCTCCCTGCCACCAAACCGCTGGTCAGCAGAGCTGATTCGGAGGCACCTTGGGCGCCAGCAGCATCTCACCACCCACTGGCCGGCTGGGAGGGACAGGCCGGTCCTGCAAGCTGGAGTCACTGCCGCGCCTTAGGGAGACTCCCCCTCTTGGGGAATTGAGCTCGGCATCCCCATTCTGCCTGCAGCTGGGCCCTGCGGGTTGCCCTCAGCCTCCCTTGGCCTCAGCTTCTCTCTTCACAAATGAGAGAGGCTGCCAAGCCTGACCTACACAGAAGCAGCCTCTCTGCTCCCCTCTACCTACTAGTTAGTCACTTTTTGGGTCGAGGCAACTCTGTCTCACAGATGTGGAAACAGGCCGGGGGCACCCTGTGCTGGTGGAAGGCACCCCAACTGGCCCTGGCTGGCAGCTTCCATCAGGTCCTGGTGCAGACACTGCCAGGTCACCTCTGTGAACAGGGACCTGGAAATTCTGTACCTCGGGTTCCTCGTGAGCCACCTACAGGCCACCGCTAAGCCCACCAGGACGCTGGCCAGGACACCTGGCCTGGGGCTGGCCCTGCCCAAGCACAGCCCTGCCCTTGGTAAGAGGGGAAACTGAGACACAAGAATTTAACTAACCAATAGAAGCGTCCCCCAACTAATACGGGGAGACTGGACTCCACCCCAGAGATGTGGCCTCAAAGTCAGCACTTGCCAAGAGGCAGCTACGGCCCCATGTGGAGCCCCAGAGATGGAAGGGACATCCACAGTGGCACACTGCAAGGGCGCGGGACACTGCAACCCCCGGGAGGAGCCAGTCCAACCCCTAGCGGCCCCGGGAGGATACTGGCCACGATGAGGAGGCTGCACAGGATGCACAGGCCCAGGCGCAGCGGCCGGATCCAGGGCTCCCCCGGCTGGCGCAGGCTCCGCATCCGCCAGGACTGCAGGAACTGTAGCCAGAAGTAGATGTTGCCCGGGATGAAGGCAAGGAAGGCCCCCACCAGGTGTGTGGGCTTCTGGTTCTTTTCCTGGGCGGAGGAAAGAGTTGAGAGGGAGAGGAACACCAAGCAGATGTCCAGGAAACCAGCGCAGAATAAACCCTTGGTTCCCGAAGTGGAACACGATCCTGCCCCCAAGATAGACACATCAGACATCACACCAAGGTATAGGTTAGAGCGTGCAAATGCTAAGCCTTTCTGGGGGGAAGTGATCACGGAAAGGTCTACACACAGCCCCTCAGGGAAGCACTGTCCAGCAAGGTCAAGATTCACGGGAGAGGAGCATGGGAATAAACACCTCAGCCGATGGAGTGCTGTGCAAATAAGAAGGGGCAGCCTCTGGGCCAGCACCCTGGGGGCTTCTCCAGCTCTTATTCCAGCAAGACAGCCTGGGTGTCAGCGACGTGACAACACAATAAAATAGCAAAGTAAATCGGTAAGATTCCCTTCAGTTCGTTCTACGGACACCTCTGGGTTTCTAGGGTCCACGGATCTGAGTTGGTCTCTGAGACCAGTGGACTGGGACTCTGGGACCCGAGTGGGGACAGCCCCCCACCCCGCGGCGTGCTGGTGGACAGGGACTGAACGAACGCGTCCACGGTGACGAGCCTTCTGACTCCCATACCGGAACACACACACACCCGGCTTGCCGGACACCGGATGGGGGAATCACGGCGATTTCATCGTTACACGAGAATGGCAAGGAGGCTGGGACGAAAGCCTCCCAGCCTCTTTGGGCTCCACAAGGTCCAATGGACAAAGGGCCTCGTGAAGGACACTTGGTCCCAGGAGTCAGCTTAGCCACACTGCAGCGGCGTCGCTGGAGGACTACAAGTCCCAGAAGGCAGTGCGAGTAGGGCCCACAGAGCGAGCACGCTTCGGTCGCGGGGCACGCCGGGACTTGTAGTCCACTGTGCCCTGCCCGCTGTGTCTCACCTGGAAGTTGCCCACTATCGAGGTCCCCAGAGCACAGATGAGCCCGGACCACAGGGTCAGCTGGTTAAAACACGTTCCGACGCCCCAGTCCCGGAGCTGGTGATAACGCACAATGCATATCCAGGCAGCTGGGAAGAGAGGGAGGTGGGCAGAAGCTGGAGCCAGCAAGGTTCCCAGCAAAGGCTGGGGGGCAGGGCGAGGATTGGGGTCCTGGACCCTGGGTTTGAGGATGGAGGCTGGGCCAAGACCCCTGGGTGGGCGAGGGGGTGGGCTCCTGGTGCGGGTGTGCCCCACTGGGTTGGTTATGGGGTAGCAGTACTTGGAAAAGGATGGGAATCCTTACCCAGGGCAGCCCCCATATTGAGAACCTGGCTGAAGATACAGCTCTGAGGCGGGTAGGATCCGCAGATGCTGGGGAAGACAGAGGACTAACTGTCATCCTGTGGCCCCTGCAAACCAGCGCCCACCACTTCCTCCTGTGGGCACCCACGTACCCCAGCTACCTGATGTAGGGGAACCCTTGGCTGAGGTTCACAGTGCTGTTGACCACAGCGATCGCGAAACTAAGGTGGGAGGAACACAGGAGAGTGAGCATGGGAGGTTGGAGGACAGTGAGTCTTTCTGTTAACCAAACTTACGCTTCATTCTGTAAACAAAACAAACCCAGACTTCGGCTCCCTCCTCCCTTACACCCTGGGGTCCGGGCCCAGCCCCCTCCCTCACACCCTGGCATCATCCCTCCGCCGCTGACACTTACACAATCCAGACGCCGGCGATAGCCCAGAGCGCCAGGAAGATGGGCAGAAGGGTCAAGTAGCCCCACATGCTGGGCAGGCAGGGGAGCAGAGGGCTGGGGCAGTCTCTGGGCCAGCAGGAAAGGAGCCAGCACTCAGCTGTGAGGAATCTCAGCCTCCACCCTGCCTCCCAGCTGCGCTGTCTCAGGCAGAAGAGATTTTGGGATTCTGACCGAAGCAGACCTGCCCTCGCTGGAGGCGCTTTCTCTCTTCCCTCGGTCTTGCTACCCTCCAGTTCTGCCCTCCGGCCTGGACCATCACCTCCAGGAGCTTCCTTGGGGCCTGAGTGTCAGTGTGATGACTGGAAGGTTTGCTGGGTGTGGTGGGTGGAGAGGCAGGTGGCTCCCGGTGCCCACAGAGGCAAAGTCCAGGCAACAGAAGAGGCAGCGGTGCTCCGCTCCGCCTTGGGTCTGACTGGCCGCTCGCCACGGACCTCACCCCAAACCACCGCTTCCTGTCTCCCGCAAGCCCAGTAGGCAACAGTTCAACTTCAGGGAGTCCCTAACTTCCTCTCCCCAGCTTTGAGCAGTCAGCGTGTGAACGCCTAGCCCTTCTCCTCCCCAGGACCCACAAATCTGAGTCACCAGTGCTCTGCATTATCTAGAGCCCCCAGCCTGTCCCCCCACCCATGGGGACTGAACCCAGGACCTGCCCACTGAGCTACAAGCCCAGCCCTTTTTCATTTGTATGTTATTTTGAGACATAGTTGCCCAGGTTGGGCTCGAACTTGTAATCCTGCCTCAGCCTCCCAGAGGCTGCCCCGGCCCCTCCCTGGAGGCCAGGGCTTCCGAGGGCCTGTAGTCCTTTCAGGAGTACACCCATTGTTCAGCCCGCTGTGTCCAAGCCCCTTACCCACTGAGGGACAGAGTCCAGGTCCCCCGTTCCAGATTCCTGCTTTCAGGGTACAGTTTCTGTTCCTCTGTGGCCGGCTTCCTCTTCCCCCTGCTCTTCCCTTTCCTTTCAGTTTCTGCCCCTGGCCGATTTGCGTGGGTGGGAGGGAGCCTCAGCCTCAAGAGGACATCAGAATCTGAAGTCTTTGTCCCCTTTCACAGCTGCCTCTGGACTCTGCCCACAACAAGGCCACGCCAGATGTGGCCCCTCGACCTCAGAGTGGGACTGGGAGCCAAAATGAACCGTTTCCTGCTAAGTTACCTGGATTTGGGAGGGAACCCGGGCTGGACCCATGTCGTAGTACACTTCGGTGCTTTGTTCCTTTCAACGACTGAGTAATAGTCCTCTGATCTCTAGGAGGCCCTAACTGCTGAGTAATCTCCAGAGTCCCTGTGGGGAGGACTTTAGGGTCCCAGGTCCTCAGAGAGACAGATGGAAAAGTGAGAGGGACATAAACGTTTGCCACCAGAGACCCAGCAATGGATGGTGGGGGGGGGGGTGTTGGATCAAAATCCAAAGGTTTCCAGTGCCATGAAGGACTTGGATATTATCCAGGGGTACTGCGGAGCCATGGAAGGTTCTTGATCAGGGGAGAGTGAGAAAAGATGACACTGGTGATGTGCAGAAAGGAAGGGCCCCTGTGGTCCCAGGCCCTGTCCCGTGCTCTCTGTGGGTTCTCACTAATTCTCCCAAGTCCCAGGTGGGACTCCCTGGCTTCTTCACTCAGCCTTAGGTCCCTGAGGGGAAATTAGGTCCCTGAGGAGTAATCCCAAATTCCTCAGGGTCAAGAGTCAAGGTGCTGGATGTGCTGGTGCATGCCTATAATCCCAGCACTTGGAGGCTGAGGCAGGGGGGTTGTAAGCTTGAGTCCAGCCTAGGCAACACAGCAACTTAGGGAGAACCAGTCTCAAAATAAAAAATTAAAAAGGGCTAAGGGTGGAGCACAGTGTGGAGGTGCTGGGTTCCATACACAGTGCTGGGGGAAAAAAATCAAAACCAGAGGTAGGCAGGCACACAGCCTGTGAAGACTGTCAACTGAGCATTCTTGGCCCCCTGCTGACAGACACCTTAGTACTTGGTGTGTTTGTTTGTTTTGGTTTTGGTACTGGGTCTTCCTAAATGGCCCAGGCTGGCCTCAAACTCCATCCTCCTGCCTCAGTCTCCCAAGTAGCAGGAATTACAGCTGTGCACCACATGTCCAGCCACTGTGCTGGCATTACAGGCAGGGCCCACCACGCCCAACTTGTTTGGTTTTTTGAAACAAGTCTTCACTGTGTGGTTCAGGCCAGCATTAAGCTCACTATGCAGCCCAAACTGGCCTCAAACTCACAGCGATGCTTCTGCCTCAGCCTCCTGAGTGCTGAGATTACAGTTGTGCAGCACATTCTGGCTGGGGTAGGTGGTCTGTTCTCTCTCATCAGGTTTTTCCAAAGCAGCTGCTTTGAAGGACTGGTAGCTGGAAAGGAGCCTGGGGTTGGGGGTGTGCTCCAGGGAGCAGACGGGGTTAGAGATGCAAGATCCAGATGTGTTACGCGAATGTACCAACACCCTACAGCACAAGCAATCATTTATACTGCAAACATGAACTAATAAAAGTCAAACAATGCAAAGACTGTGCTGAGGTGAGGGGGAGACAAAGACTGTGCTGAGGTGAGGGGGAGACAGAGGAGAAGAAAATAATGGCAGGAATGGGGCAGCCCTGGGACCTGAGGCACACAGCTTTCCTGCAGACAAATCCTCAAAGGTGGCAGAAAGCAGTTGAGTGGCTTCGGGAGGGCGACCGAAGACGGGAGACTGGAGCTCAGTGGAGTGAAGGTTGCTTGGTGTCAGAATGCCCTGGGCTCCACCAACGGTCCACTTGCAGGGGGTCACAGCAGTGAATCTTGCATGATGTGAAATCTGCTTTAACAAATCAAGTCAGGTGTGGTGATACACTCCTGTAATCCCAGCACTCAGGAGGCTGAGGCAGGAGGATCATTGCAAATTTGAGACCAGCTTGGACTACAAAGTGAGCTCAAGGCCAGCCAGAACTACATACTGAGACCCTGTCTCAAAAAGACAATGAAAAAGGGCTGGTGAGGTAGCTCAGCGTTGGACCATCCCTGGATCTGAGCCCCCCCCCCATACAATCAATCAATCAATCAGTCAATCAAGGGATATTGCACAGTGCAAGGGTCCTGGATTCCATCCCCAAGGGCAGAAAAGGAAAAAGCAAAATAAGCATTGTCCCAGTCCCACATGTGTCTCCCGCTGGGCAGAGCGGCCTGGTCCTGGCCTGGTGCCACCTGGAAAGAGGGAACTCAACCCAGGCAAGCTGCATAGCCTGGGAGCCCAGGAGAGGCCTCTGCGAAAATAAAACCAAGACATGATCTGGGCTCCTGAGACACAAATGAGACTCCATGAGGTCACAAGGGTGGGAACCCAGTGATGGACTCAATGGCTTTCCGAGGACCCAAACTGGCACAGTTGCTGTCACCCACATGCGCACCCTGCCGGGTTCTGTTGCAGCTGGATCACCCCGGGCCAGCACCTGGTGTACCCCATGTTTTGCTCATTCATTTATCAGTCGACAGGCATTTGGATTAGTTCCACCTTTTTTTGGTGATACTGGGGACTGAACCCAGGGGCTGCACATTGAGCTACATCGGCAGATTTTTTTTTTAATGTTTTGATTTGAGATGGAGTCTTGCTAAATTGCCCAGGCTGGCCTCGAACTTGAAACCCTCCTGTCTCAGCTTCCTAAAGTGCTGGGATTACAGATGAGCAACATGACACCTGGCTGAGATCTTACTTCTTGTGTGGTTATCACTTCATATCCAGCAGATCTTTGTCAGAGGCCAGCCATGCACCAGGCACTGGCCTTGAGGTGGAGACTCAGCTATAAATAAGATTTAGACCACCACCCTTCTGGAAGGCAAATTCCAGAATTTGCTGGGAGAAGCACAGAGAATAAGGAGCAGCGCTAAGGGGGTAGGGTGGGAGTGTACCCAGCTGGAAGGAGCCACACACGCACTGGCCTCAGGGCTTGGGAGCTGTGCGCCCATGAGGCTGCACACTCAGAAGTGATACAGAGAAATCGAACTCGCAGCCTGCTCCGGGTCAGATATATCGAGTTCCTGTTCCCTGAAATCAAAGAATGGATTCCCAGACACAGTGGAGGTTAAGTGTAGCAAAAGCTTATTGAGCAATAGTTCCTGAGAGACAGGAGGGGTTCCGGATGGGTGGCCACCTTTGTCAGGGGTGATTTCTTCAGCACAGTCACAATGTGGGTACAAGGTAGGTCAAGCTACCATCAAACTACAGGAGTAGAGAAGTATAGCTGCTTAGCTGTCTTGATTACTTTTCTCTCATTGCTGGGACAAAATACCCAACACCCAAAGTGAAGGAAGGAGAGGTTTGTTTAGCTCATAGTCTGTGGAGGTTTCAGTCCATAATCAGCTGGCTCCAGGGCAGGGTGGCGTGGCACTGGGGTAACAGTTCAGGGCAGCAGCCAGAGCAAGAGGAAGAACAAACCCCTTCTCCTCCCTTACATTGTAAGCAGGCAACCCCGCCCCCCAGAGCAGATGGAGCACTCAACAAAATCTCTGTGCCCTCCTCTTGCAGAGGCCCAGGGTATTTACAAAGTAAGGACCCTGGCTCCCTGCTGAGTTTCTTAATTAACTTCTAAATTTCTCATGTTGACACAATGTATCACCCACAACCTTAGCTGATAAGGGGCTGGAGATTGCAGGCAGGAAGTTTTGAGTTTGATCCCTGGTACCAAAAAAAAAAAAAATTAGCTGATAATGATCTAACGTGACAAGGGTCCACGGAAGAACAAAGGCATTCTGGGAAGGGAGGTGTGGGATGCTCTGGTGCCCCACCCCGTGACTGGTGGCAGATCTCTGGACCTCCCCCACCAGGGCTTGCTAGGTACAGAATAATTCCAAGCTACTCCTTGTCCCTTAGGGAGGCAGGCAGGGCTGGCCGTTGCATCTTCGTCCTGGGGCCTGGCCTTCAGATGCCCAGCCAGCCCCGTTTTGATGTGTTCTCACCCTCTGCACTGACATCCTTGAGGGTCCATCACTGCCCGGCTGCTATTAGTTTCCGTCCAACTCAGCTGGCTATAGTACTCCCCGCTCTGAAGGGGTCCCCCTAACTGCTGTGAGGCAGCAAGGGCCAAAGACCGCTCTGGGTACTTCCGGCTGGAAGGGGTGGTGGTCAGAGACACCCCCAGAGGGCCTATCTAGAGGCCCCAGAAGACGCCAGGCGTTCTCACCGTGGGAAAGCGGGCAGCTTTCAGTCTGGAGGAGACAAAGCCAGAGACAGTTACGTGTGCACTGAGCCAAACAATAAGACCAACAAGACTGTTACTGACAAGGCTTCCACCAGGAAGAGCCAGGAACGGCCTCCCGGAAAAAGGATGCATACCTTGCTTCACTGACTTCACTTCTTCATTTGGAAGGAAGATCCCTGTCAGGCATCGCTTAAGGCCCACCGAGAAGGGTCAGTCGCACCCTCCATGTGGTGCGTGCCCTCCTCTAATCCCAGGGAAGGGACAGTGACAGGAGTCGGATGACCCTCCTACTGAAACACACTCCTGGATCATCCGCGTAAGACCCAGTTAGCTTGTGGGTTGGTCGACATTTTTAATACTCCTGCCCGTGACCATGCAAGTCCCAGCATGTATCTCCCTGTCCACCCAGGGGTCAGCCCAGGCTACAGATTGGTTCCGCAGGACTAGTAAATGCTAGGGGGGGGGCTGCTCATATAATCCCAGGGCGAATAAACCAGCCCTGCACCTGTAAAGTTGTGATGTATACACCTTGCTGGGGCGTGGGGATTCACCCCTAGTATTTAGGCCAGTGAGAACAGGAGTGATTTTTCTGTTTGCAACACAAGAAGGCCTTTCTATTAGGGTATCATATAGTGGGAGCTAGTCACATTTAATCACCCTGTATCTGAAAGTAGCCTTCTTCATCTCTGTGATTGTCGGCTATCATGAGAGGAGCCTTACTCTTATTTAACAGGGGTTCTCCCGGAGCCCGTAGAGAGGTTCAGTGGCATTCTTAGAAAAACTGATTAAATATCCAGGGCCCTGGAGTATATAGGTCACTCAGTTGCCTTGTGAGGGTGGGCTCAACTGTGAACCCCTGAGCTTTCTCATGGCTCATTAGTGTAATCTTTTTCCTTTTTGGGTGCTGGGAATCAAACTCAGGACCCCGTGCTTATCAGGCAGGTGCTGTGCCGCTAAGCTACATCCCCAGCCCCCCATTCTTGTGCCCCTGTAGCGTATTCCAATTCTGACAATGATCACCCCTGCTCAGTGACAGTCTGGTTCCCAGGGCTGGAGTCAGGGATGGTGGATCTGGGAGTCCAGGCCTGCTTCCTTGGCAGCTGGTGGAGCTGACAGAATCACAGTGTATGGCCCTTCCCAAGCTGGTCCTGGGGAAGGAGATGATGGGAGAAACTTTACCAGTGCTGTGGCTCGGGGCAAAATTCGGCATTTCCCTTTCCTTCAGGCTGAGCTTTCACTAGCTGTTGAAGAGCCTGCCCGAGTTTAGCCAGTGAGGGGGCATCTGTTTCTCTGTTGAAAAGAAAATCATTAGTGAGGAAAGGACGTCCATAAAGCCTTTCAAAAGGACTGAAGCCTAGGATTTGAGGTGTATTTCTCACACTGGTAAAGACTAATGCTAGTACTTTGGGGCCATCGCTGGTGGACTTCCGGACCATTTTGCAAAGATGTCTCTCATGGCTCTCATTTGTTTTCTCTCTATTTCCCAATGATTGTGACCTCCATGCACAGTGAAGGTGATAGAGAATGCCCTGTGCCTGTGAAAGAGGGCTCATTATCACTCTTAGGGAAATCCAAATCCCGGAATGATTTCTAAGACCAAAACCATCACCACCTCTTGTGCTTTTGCTGTTCTGCAGTGGAAAGTACCTACTCAGACCAGTAGGTACTGGAGCCCCTTGCCCTTGGGCATGTGGGTAAAATCAAGACGTCAGTCTTCTCCAGGGTGTTTACCATGTCTCTGCTGACCTTGGAGGGCCATGGTCTGGTTAAGAGGCTCATTCTTGGGCTGGGGATTTAGCTCAGTGGTGTAAGTGCCTGCCTAGCAAGCACAAGGTCATGAGTTTAATCCTTGGTACCAAAAAAAAAAAAAAAAAAGAGGCTCATTCTTTTGGTCAACCTCACATAGCCTGTCGAATTGTCTAAGAGAGTCCCTGTCCTGCAAATAACTTTGGTGGGTCCTGTCCCTGCCTTAGTGAAAGTTTTGATGTAAAAAAATAATTTTCCATTGACTAGCACCAGGAAGGAACAATTTGCCACCATCTGATTGTAACCATCCTGATGGCAAGAACTGACCCTCAAGGGAGAAAGCCCATTTGATTTCTGACTGAGAATATTTGGATCAAATATGATCAAGAGACCCTTCCCAGGTCAGGGGGCCTTAAGGAGGAGCCTTCCAGGAGCTTCTTTTAAAACTTTGTCAGCCGGTTGGTTACTTTGAGGTATTTCATTGACTCCTTTTTGGTGCCCTCTACAGTGAATTACTGCTACTTTGGAAGGCAAATAAAGGGATGACAGAAGTTCTATCTCTTTATGATACCTGACGGGAGAGATAGTGACTATTAGACAATTCCTCTCTTTCCATGTGACTGCACAAGCATGCAACACTAGGAAAGCATGCTTAGAATCAGTATAAATATCGACTTTCTTTCATTTTGCAAAGTTGTTTTATTTCTTTCAATGAGAAACAAATTGAAAACGTGTTAATCTGGGGGCAACAGTGGTACACACATTGCATACTGTCATCCCCAAATCATTCACCAGAGCACAAGACATCTGCATTCAACATTCCAACAGTATCTACACAAACCTTTCTCCTCAGTAAACTCAGAGAAATCAGTATTACAACGACCTTAACTTAAATATTGACTTTTGGTCCTTTGTTGAGTTGTAAAGCCTTGGTCAAGGCTGTGAGTTCTGCTAGTGCCAGGGGTGGGTGAGGAACTTTCAAGTGTCTTTTGTAGTCACTACTCTATACTCTGCCTTTCTTGTCCTATTTTCCAGGAAGGAGCTGCCAGCAAAGAAGAGGGTCAGGTCAGGGTCAGGAAGGGTCAAGTCTTCTCTGGGCGGGTCCATGTGGAGAACACCTGCTGGCAGTCTTGTTTTTCAGTTTCCTCCTTTTCTGGTAGACAGGTGGCAGGGTTTAAGGAGGAGTGTTGTCGTTATTTGGATGGCTGGTCCTTCTAGGTAGAGCCTGGTATTTAAAAGTGGGTTGTCTGCCAGGGATGTAGCTCAGTGGCATAAGCGGCTGCCTGGAAAATGCAAAGCTGTGGGTTAGATCTCCCGTACCCCCACCCAAAAAAAAGGGTGGGTTGTCCGATAGTCATCAGCTTCCCTGGGAAGAAAGAAGTCATCCCACGTTGTGAGGACTTTGCCTGGGGTCAGCTTGGATGCCTCTGGTACCAGAAGAGCCATGGTGGCCACAGCCCTAAGGCCCACAGGCCGTCCCTTTGCTGCTTCATCCAGTTCATGACTCAGATACCCTATAGGCTGTTGGGCGCCTCCTCGATCCTGCAAGCTGCACCAGGACTTGCAAAGCCAGACCTCTCACCGACACACAAATGCAAACAGTGTCCCCTCAGCAAGCTCAGTGCCAGGCATGCAGAAGCACTTAGTTAAGCTTCTGGAATGCAGCTTGAGAATCAGGTTCCCAGGTTAAAATGTGGGCATCTGCTTTCTAGGGTTCCTTTATAATCTGATAGAGGAGTCATGCAATCTCACTATGATATAGGAGAATGAAACTCCTGACCTACTATGTCTGCAAGTTCGTGTTCTCTAAAATTGAAGAATGAATTTTAGGAAGAACAGAGGTGAAGAGTAGAATATATTTGAGAGAAAGCTTCTGTCTGAAGAGAGACAGAAGGGGATCCAAGCAGGTTGCCAAAGACTGTATTTTCCAGGGACTTTTATAGAGCAAAATCATGAGACTAGATGGCTCAAAGGTGGGGAAAATGGGAATTTGCAAAGTGGGCATAAAATGACCCAGACTTAATCCCTAAGGATTATACTTAAGGGTGTGTTTGCATTTGTCTTGAGATCTGGCCCGCAGCAAGAGGTGTGGGTGTCCTTCCAGGTCATCAGACATCTGGTCCTCTGTGCCAGCTTCCTTGAGGGCCTAGCCCTGTCTGACTGCCTATAATATTTCTAACTGGCTCAGCTGCCTGTAATATTCCTCCCTCTGAAGAAGTAACCCGAACTGCCATGGCGGGGGGGAATGGGCGATGACCGATCAAGCTGCTTCAGGCTGAACAGGGTCACCAAGTTTGAACGGCAGTCAGAGGTACATCCACAGAGAGCCTGTCTAGAGGCCCTCGACAGACACCAGGCATTTTCATCTTGTGTATGTGCACAGCTTTAAGTCTGGAGGAGACAAAACAAAAGAAACAGGGGCTGGGGATTTAGCTCAGCGGCATAAGCGCCTGCCTTGCAAGCAGGCAGTCGTGAGTTCGATCCCTGGTACCGATAAAAAAACAAAAACAAACAAAAAAAAATAAAAATAAAACAAAAGAAACAGTTAAGATGTAGGGGCCAAAGAGTAGAATTAATAAGACAATTATAAGTCTAGTTAACAAAGATTTCCACCAAGAGGAACTAACTAATAGTTTTCCATAAGGAGGAGAAGGACAAGGTCCAGGGAATCTCAGAGTCTGACATGTTGTTAATCTGTTGTCTAATGTCTTTTATTTTTATTTGTTTTTTTATTTTAAAGGGGGTAAAATTAAACACAACAAAACAGAACAGAACGGGACATAAGAAAGCATAAATTTCAAAGCTAGACAACCAGAG
>PVJX010013451.1:0-47430 GCA_004027295.1 Dolichotis patagonum | reverse complement strand
TTTATTTTCCTGGGTATGAAAGTAATATTTACCAAAGAGAGAATGGCATTCTCAGTACTGTGGAATAAACTAGAAGCAAATGTATCATGGTAGCATATTGAGAACCTGGCCTAGATCCCCAATCTCCCAAACAAGTGTACAGTGAAGGCTTAAACAAATGAGATAAATGGTATGATTTTAGGGCTCTAGCAGGATTAAAACCCTCTATCCAGTTTGGGGATACTAGTAGCTAAAACAGGGGATGTCTCTCCATAACCAGCATTTATTTACTGGCTTAGAGTGGAAAACCCAGAAAGTTGAAGAGACCTTGGGAATGGTTCAATGACCTTTCCAAGTAACAAATTATGTTGATTTAAGGAAGTATCTTAGGAAAAGATCTCCATGTTACATTTCACTGGAGGAATGGAATGCCTGTAGCTACAGCCTTTATTTTGTTAATTGGAGCTGGAGCCAGCTGTCCTCAGCTTTTATCTTCTTTTGGCCCAGCCATGCAGCAGCCCCACATGTGTGTCCAATTCCCAATTTCAATGGCTCCCTAAATATTCTTCCCTTTTGTTGTTGAAAGGAATGGGTAATCAGTGGAACCTTGGGGAAGCTGTGTTAGGAGAACTCCCACAATTTAAATCGTATATAGCCCATCAGTCTATAATAAAAGTTACCAGTGTAGCCAACAATTGTCAGAAGGTGTTAGTGATTTGAACTTGCTTTACAGTTAACAATTTACTATAACAGTGCATTATACTTTTGAAGTTATACTTTTCTACATGAGGTTCAAGTCCAGGTTAAGATGATACCTGTATTAAATACGGTCAGTTTTTTGTTTTCTATGAAGATCAGTTAGGCCTCTTCAGGAGTTGCCTTGGAACCATGCATAGTACCTCTTGGATCTATGTAAGTGTCACCTATCAGGAAGAGTCACAGACATTACTTGACCAAGTTGCTTTCCATGAAAGCTTGAGAGACTATTTCTCCTGGTGACTTTCCTTAGGCACATCATTCCTCAAAGATTTCTGTCCTCTGTGGTCTCATAGTATTCTTCATCGGAAGGCCAGGGACTCACTGAGTGTCTAAGGATGACACAAGCAGAAGTTCTTTATATCCTGGGCCCTCATTGACTTTTAAGGGCTGGTGTCAAAATATTGGCTATCCTCTTGTACCATCTGTCCCTCAACTATTTAGCCTCTAGACGTCAGTTGTTGAACATGCAGAAGAAAACATTGATCACAATACATTGTATCAGAGGCAGAGAGCTTTATATTACTATCTTATCTAAAAAAGAAACACCTTGGAATATTAAATGAAATTTATTTTCTATTATCCATGGATATTTCAACATTTGAATACCTATAGAGTGTTAGCAGTTACATATTTTACATAGAAAATCAGAAATCAAAACCATATACATTATAGCATGACAATTGTAACATTTTTGTAACAATACAAATTTTTGTTTTGACATTAAATATCCCTTTTAGTCCATCATCCCCATCTAATACAGAATAACTTTTATGTAACTTATTGACCTTTAGTGGAATGTGACTCTCATAAGTTTTTGGTACCAGCAGAGGTCTAAAAATGAAACAAAATTTTGTTACCACAAACAATCCCTGTTTTACATTTTGGAAAACCTGCATATCTGGAAGCATGAATACATTAATGTATCATAAGGTTAATAACAATCATTTGTCATAGCCATATGAAACCTTTGTATCCCAGCATTTTAAAATCAAAAACCTTATTGTATTATTTCTGTTGAGGATGGCCACTGTGAACATATTACAATAGAATATTTTATATAACTTTATTTGGGGTATCTCCCATAAGGCTATGGAGATCACTGGGGACTCCAATCAATAAACAAGAACTGGTAAAAATGTTACCAAGAAGCTGTTTTCTTATCTATCAGTCAGAATCACATCCAATAATCCCAACTCTAAGGGATTTTCTTTACTCATTTGGGGGGGGTTGGTAATGACGATCAAACTCATGACCTCACGTTTGCCAAGCAGGCACTTACACCACTGAGCCAAATCCCTGCCCCTCTTTACTCATCTTAATAAAAAAATTTTGATCACTTATAAAACTCAATCTTAACATTGAACCCACTTTTAAACAATGAAAGACTCTTAACTCAATAATAAACTAAAACATATACTACATTTCTCTAACCAATCTTTGCATCATTTGGACTAGATGGAAACCCAGCTGGTATTTGGACCAAGTAGAAACATGCTTTGCAATTTTGTAACCCAAATAAACCTTTGATCAAATGATCCATAAATGCAAAAGAAGAAGGAGAAATGAAAAATTTGTTGAACTCAAAATAATAATAAGGCCTAGGGATTTAGCTCTGTAGTATAAGCACCTGCCTCGCAAGTGTGTGGTCATGAGTTCAATACCTGGTACCAAAAATAAATAAATAAATAAAAAATAATAAAAAGAACAGCTGTTTACAGAGTGAAAAAATGGACAAGCATGGACAGAAGATCTGTACAGATTGGAACAGACAGAGACAAGCGCGGATTTTATCAGGGTCTGTGAGACCTCTCCAAGCTCCCATGTGGCCATTTGTTATACCCTTTTGTTGGACTAGTTTGCTTCTTACATACACCCTGTATTCTTGGGGCTGGAGGACCCATTCATTTCCAGCACCCCAAACCCTCATGGCATTTCTCAGTTGCTCCATGTCATTTGGCCACTCCTGTATGGGCACTTGTGTTTTTGCTCCACATGTGTGATTGACCACTTGCTCATTTGACTCCCAACAACTGCTTACAGACAGACTGGACAAACAGACAACAGATACACAGACAGACTGCCAAACATTTTACAAATCAGAGTGCACTCAAATATAATTTTACCCAAATTGAATAGCAATAACTTTTTACAAATTTAGAATTTATAAGTATAAATTGACTACTCAAAGTTGCTATAGGTCAATTAGCAGAGATATTGTATAAAAGGATTTAGTAATGACAAAATATTATCTATAATTAACATATTTTTATATTTTATCTTAAGAATACTAGTAACATGTATGGCCCCTTTTTTCATTAAACTTTTAGTTTGGTTATCTCTATTATACTCATCACCTATGTTGACCTTTGTTTTTGTTTTTGGTTTCTATCTCCTGGGCATCCTGGGTCAATTAAGTTTGGTTGTAGTTTCATTCTTTCCATCAGTTGTATAGTTTCTGAGGCATCACTGTCATCAGACTGAGTGTCTGCTTCTTGAGAGGGGTTTGGATCCATGATACAGACAGATAGTGTGCTCTGGGGTCTGGATAGACCATTTAGCATTTTCTGGAAAAACATACAGCATATCCTTGATCCCACATTAGCAGTAGACTGGGTTCTATTATTTTCTAGTATGAAGATCGTTCCAACAGACTCATTTTAGCTTTTATTTGATTACATTATCTTTTTGCTGCAGTAGTTACATCTTTATTAGAATTTGAAATTTTTAAATTACATAAACTTCCAGGTAAAATCTATTATGAAATGAATGCTCCCCATTTTGTTTTTTGAAATTTAAATTATGAGCACATTTAACTATTTTTAGACCTGAAGATTTTAAGGAATTTCTGTGGTAAGGTATAGAGAAAAAAAACTCCGTTTGTATTTAGTAACTTTGGGCTCTCTCTTGCTGTGGTGACACACAGATTGTGCTCTTGTCCTGGTCTGGAGACCATGCTATTGTTGGTGGTCCAAGAGCCATTACAGTGTAAAATTTTGATGTATAAAGTGTTGCAAAAAAAAAAAACTGGGGTGGCATTCGTGGCCTGCAACTGTGTCCCACCTCTCTGGAAACCATGTCCCAACTTTCTGGCCCTGGGCCCAGTGCTGCAGTGCTGTGAGCTGTGGGACAGCCATTAAAAGGCTTTACAGGCCCTGGCAGAGTTCGCTTCTCAGCATGAGGGAGGCAGGGCTGCAAACTCAGCCCTCCAGAACGCAGGTTCCACCTCACCAAGCCAGGCCCAGGCAAAGTTCTCTTTGCCTTACACCATTTAAATGTACTGTTAAAGGCAAAAAAAAAAAGTCTGAAATGGTTTCAGACACTGATGGCTAGAAATCAAATCTTGGGATGTCTCTCTCAACCACTGAAGGAAGTCTCCACACCCATGTGGCTGCTATTCTAAGTTAATGATAAATGGGTAACTCAAAAGCAAATCAATTGCACATGGCAGCACACACGCTCTTTGTATCCCTCCAGGTTAAATCAATGTAGCATTTTTACTAGCATGAGAAACATTACTCACACCTGTAGATCTGTAGTTGTCACATTCCGAAGCCATGCCATAGGCTGATGCCATTGGCCAATTACTGAAACATTTGTTCCTGTATCTAAAAGTCCTTTAATTGCTTTTTTGTTTAAATACCAATTCTATCTCAGGGGGGTCCTACTTAATCTGTTGAACCCAATAAGTATCAGAAGATCCAAAATCCTTAGGTATCCCCTTTCTTTATAGATTTTCCAATTTTTGTCAAGGGATGAATAACCAATTGAACAATGTGAGAATCTGGGGAGATGTGACCAGTGTCTTGAGTAGATTTCCCCTTGCAGCTAAAACAAGCACCATTGTTTCTTTACCCACCTTCTCTGGGCCAAGCTTCAGGCTCAGTGGAGCTCTTTGGTTCCCTCCCTGCTTGGCACTTGATGTTAAAATACGGTTGTAAGCGAATTTCTTTGTGGCCATCCCAACAAGCCCACAAGCATCAAGATACTTCTCATTCAAAATCCATAAAAGAATCAAGCATACAACACAAAGTTCCATGCACACTTGTGATTCTTTAGTATGTATTTGTTCCACTCCTAACTGACAAGGCAACTCCTCTCCCCCCTGAAAGAGGAAGATGCTAAAACTCAGAGAGTACAAGTTCTTTCTGCCCTGTTGAGGACAAACAATAATCAAAAGCAACAGAGACAAAATGAAAAAACCCAACTCACAGTAGGCCCACACCCCTGCAATGAGACCCACCAACCAATCAAAAGAAGATGCATCTACTTAACCCCTCCCTCTACAGAGACCTCTTACTACCCATGAAAGATGCTTCTTCCACTGGGGAAAGTGCCACTTCTGCTTCCTTTGACTAAAAACCCTCATGTTGGCCTTGAAGTGTGTTCTGGTTCTTGGCATGGGGTTCGGCCACTTTATCACTAACAACTGGTAAAGTCAATAATCTTTTCCCTTTGGTGTTTTGCAAGTAGATTTTCCCTTTGAATTCTCTTAAGCCTGTTTGTCTACTTGGCTTCTCTAAAGCCTGCCTGTCTCACTTCTCTCCTGTTGCATGCAAATGAGAAGTGGCCCCTCACCCACTGTTTCTTCTTACCCTGGTTGGTGTCTGAATCATAAGCTGTTGACTGAGAGCTCTGTAAGGGACTCAAAACTGAAGGACTCAGATTCCAAGTAGAGAACGTCTCAGGGGAACTGATTTTTCTTGCGCTAAGTACATTTTTTAGATTTTTCAACTCCTTCCCAGTTATCAGTGTTTACAGTGCCTGTATGAAGAAACCATGGATTATATTTGTTACCTCTTTCAACATTTATGCTAGATATTTCTTTGGCACGGACACCCCTGACCACTTAAGCAGGTGTTAGAACAGCTATAAATACCTTCATTCCTCAGCTGAAAGCTTTTGCTTGTTCTTGTTGTTGTTTCTATGAATCGCATTCATGGCCTTGAACCTGCCAGGCATGTGCTCTGCCCCTAAGCTATATCCCTGGCCCTATTTTTACTCCTGCATAAAATGGCTTGTTCATAGTTGGAGACTCAGCCTTGTTCTTCCCACTCTTTTCCCAGTGTTCCCGACGAGGTATTGCATGCTGTGAAATCGTCCACCATATCCAGACTTTCCATATCCCCACTTTCCACTCTAGGCAGACTTAACCAATCAGGCTAAAATTCCCAGTCCAAGGATTTCAGGTCCCTGTTCCAGGTCTCAATTATTGGGGACCTCACCTAGATCTCCAGTCTCCCAAAAGAGTGTATGACAAAGGTCATACATCAATGAGAAAAGTGATATGATTTTAATGCTCCAGGAGGATCAAAACCCTCTACAGAGTTTGGGTAGCTTAGACAGGTTATGTCTCTCCATAGCCAGTATTTATTTAGGGCGTTAGGGTAGAACATGCAGGAAGTGGAACAGACCTTTGGAGTGGTTAAATGACCTTTCCAAGTAACAAATTATGTTCACTTAGGAGAAGATCTCCATATTGCATTTCACTGCAGGAGTGGAATGCCTGTAGCTGCAGCCTTTATTTATTTAATTGGAGTTGGAGCCAGGTGTCCTCAGCAATTATCTTATCTTACCTGGGCCATGCAGCAACCCTGAATGTGTGTTCAATTTCCAGTTTAAATGGCTTCCAACAACACTGAAAATCAGTCAATCACCCTTTAAAACACTCCTTTCTAATCTTTGTCATGCACTATATTAACATAGCTTAAAATATCTAAACTGATCACAAGATTCAATATGAAGTGTTTCCATTATACAAAATTGTAGTTTGTGAAGGATATGTCCATTTGCGTAGTTTTGTCTTCTGAAAACATATATGTTTCAAAGAATCAAGCATTAAGTTACAAAGATATTCAACTTTTGTTATCAACTAAAATGTACACAATATTTATAAAAATATAACACATTAAACATAGATTTTAGATTTAAGTGAAAGTTATGTACAAAATACACTAGTCTAGCATTGACTCAAACAAACTTGTTGAGAAAACATTAATTTGATGTTATTTAGATCTCAAAGTAAATAGGGATTGCAGTTACCAAATAATTATATAAACTAAAATTCTATTTAAAAAAACTAACACACCTTACTGCATATTGTACTGAAAAAAGCATAAAGTTTCTTGAGACAAAACCATAAAACTGAAAGGAAAACCATAGTTCCACAGTATTACTTAAGATTTTTAAACATTTCTATTGAGTGAAGAAGGCAGAAAATTGTGTAATGAAACTGTCACTATCAACATTATGCCTCCACATTGAATATTACACAATTATTCAATAAATCTAGAGTCTGTGTTCTTCTCAAAATCTCATGGACTATTTACCTACATAAAATCATGTTCATAATAAAGAGTTTAATGTATGTGAAAGAATGGAAATCATGTGAGCTCTCACATAATACTGAAAAAAACTAGAACTTGAGAACACAAATGCTTAGGGTATGCCTAAATATTGGAGATAAAAATCACAGTTTCAAATTATATCTGTGTCAGATAAAAGGCCCAATTAAGTAAGGAATGGTTCATCATATAGGAAAAGGAAGGTACATCTTGTATCACTCAGGAACCTTGAAGGGGAATGCTTCAAAAGCATTGAAAAACTACAAATGTATTAGAAAAGAACAAAGAGTTCTTCAGAAAAAGAGAAATAACAGCAACATGGAAGTGAAAATCACTGCACGAGTTCTTTTCATTGCTCAATATTCATTCAGATTATGTGCTACAAAAAAAGATGAAATGATTAATACTATGTAAAAGCATTATTGAATAATTTATTTATGTCATCCATTAAATTACAAATCTATTTCAAAAAGCCTAAAATCATATTAGTGGATGTAGAGAAAACACAAGAAAAAAACCCAACACACATTGATATTAAGCTAGAACACATCAAAATATCTTCACTTGCATATAAGATCATGGTACATGTTGGAAAGCATTACAGTGCCAACAGAAAAAACCCTAAAGGAATTAACTATCTACTGTATCAAGGTATGTATCCCTAGCTTAATTTACAAAATCTCTCATGTAATTATGTACCAACAATGAGCAGTGCATTGGAAAATGTAAGCATTACACAAAACACAACACACAGTGATACAAAAGATTTCACAAAAGTACAAGCAACCCTACACATGGCTTTCTGCAACTGGCATAATAAACATAAGATACAAGCATACATGGTGGTTACACTTAGACAAATGTAAGGAAATTAGATTATTCTACATGTTGTCAAATTATATGATATAGAAGCATATATCTGTAAAACACCAGATGAAAAATTCATGTATCAAAATTTTCTACAATTCTTTCATAATTTGAACTAGAGCATTTTTTCGGGTTCTTTAAAATTTTTAATTTATTATCACACAAATAGTCAACATCTGCACTTTTATTGTATCAAAATTGTTTGAAAATAAAATATCCCAAAGCCAGAAGCAGTGAGATAGAGATATCAAGTGGCTAAAATATAAACTTCTATACAGTCTTTTGTCCAATAAGTTGAGACAAAGAAAGCACAAATAATCTTTTCAGTATAAAATATTGCTACATTTTTTTGAGATAGTGTCTAGCTGTGTATTTCACATTGGTCTGGAAATCCCTATGTAAACCAGGATGGCCTCAAACTCATGACAATCCACCAGCCTCAGCCTCCTGAGCGCTGGGATTATAGGTGGGCCCCTCAATGCCTAACCCTAACCCTAACCCTAACCCTAACCCTAACCCTAACCCTAACCCTAACCCTAACCCTAACCCTGGATCTCCAGACAGCGGTGAGGTTCCGAGGTGTGCACCACAGATGTGCAGGTGGGGCAAATACAGACCTGAGTTTCACAGCCACTTTCACAGGTGGCTTGTCAGGGAGCCAGATGACCAAGGGCTTGGCTAGACCTCCAGCACTATTCTGTGTCACCCTGCTGCCAAGATATCTTGCCTGACCCCCGTGACCTTCACAATCTCTGAGGTGGCAGAGCTACTGAAACCTTCCATATTTGGGCCAGGATTACCCAGTCAAAGCAAGATCTAAGTGTCAGGGCTCATTATAGATTCCTGTTGTGAGCTGTGAAGAGCTGACCTGGGAATCATTGCAGGTGTTTTTTTTTTTTAGAAACAGTCATTTACTTCCAACAGAAGACTGAAAGCAAGAACGAAGGACTCAAACTCTAACTTGAAAGCAAGAAGTGTAGTAATGTGAAGACCCAGTAGACCTGGGCTACCAGGGGGCAGACTACCCCAGGCTCACCGGTTGCCCCTTGTGGCTGCTCGGTTTAAATCCTACTCTTGGGCTTTTCTTTGTGTTCTTGAAGGTCCACTTTCTAAGACATGGTTTTGTATTCCTTTTTCTTTTAAGAATAGCTCATCATGCCCGGTAGGATAAGGGAAGGGGCTTGGATTTGATGAGTTAATGAGTATAGTTTGGAGAAACAACAAAGCCCCAGTCCTGGGCATTCAGAGGGACAGACGGGTCTACAGTGGGCTTTGAGCACTTTCAATATGGGAAAGATCAGCTTTTTTTCAGCCTAAAACAGCAAAGTGAAGCATAGAATATACATAGAGGAGAGTGTACTCAGAAAAAGGAAGGTGTGGGAATGTGAAAGAAGTGACAGCAGTCGCCATGGGGAATGGGTATGTGAGACACAGCTTTTTAGAAGGGTGTTTATACAGCTTCATTGTGTAATGCAAACCCTCTTATAAAGGTTTCATTGTGTAATGAAACCTTTCTTGGAAAATATCTTCAGCAAAAGTGACATTCTTTTCAGTGCATTTGGAGTTATATTGTTTTTATTAAAAGTAAAAATATTTTGAGATTGGCCTTAGGTGGAAAGAGTACCACCCACAAAACAGCTATTTCATTCACTTGTCCACAAACACCTGAGCACATATCTCATGCCAGGCATTAGTATACACTAATTTTTGATCCTCATTCCATACAGATACTCCCACAATGACTACTATATCTTTTTGGTGAAGTCCAATAGCCTTTTCCTATTAACTCAGTGATTCCTAAAGGCCAATATGCATGAGAATATGCGAAATTTCAAGCCCACCCCCAGAGATTCTGAGTTTAGGTGTGGGGTGAAACACTAAATCTTTATTTCAAATAGGTGCCCTGGTGGATTTTGAAACAACTCTGGGCTCTCAGAAATCTACTTTAGGAAATCTTACCCCATCTTGTTAAAAATGATCTTAAGACTAGGTTGTTGTGGAGGATAACAGGTGTGTGTGTGTGTGTGTGTGTGTGTGTGTGTGTGTGTATGTGTGAAGGAGGGCAATGCCAGAGGAACAAACAAAACTCAGGACAAGAATGAGGGAGTGGGGTGTGGTAGCACATGTGTAACCTAGCAACTTGGATAGCTGAGGCAAAAGACAAGCAAGTTTGATGCCAGGCTGTATAACTTAGCAAGACCATGTCTCAAAAAGTGAAAAGGACTAAAATAGTAGCTCAGTGATAGAGCACCCCTGGGTTTGCTCCTACTAATGGAAAAAAGATCTCTTTACATGTGGACTATTGCTTATTTTCCTTTAGGGCAGTTTTGTGTGCATTGTGTCTAAACCCTAACTTCCGCGCTTTTGGACACTTGGTTTTGGTACACTTACAGAAGGTGTGGGGCTTCCTGAGGTGGACTGTATAGGATTCAAGTTCTGATCTGTAGGGAGCGGCGTGATAGCCTCACTGCTGCCACCCCATCCCGCCCTCCTGTGGGCATTTGGTGCATCTGCCTACATTACCCATGATCCTCTCTGCCTGGCCAGACATGACTGCGACCTATCTGGTCTCTCCCCAACATCTCTGCCTGATGACGACAATTTCCTGCCCTCACCCTATATAAACCATGTTCACTTCCTCAATAAACGAGACTTGATTGGAACTGCTCAACTTGTCTCCATCTCTGTTTCCTCTTGCCCTGCCCCCCATCCCCGTTCCCTTTCCAGGTGAGACCCACGGACTGACCCACGGGCCAGATCAAGTGGCGCCCATCGTGGCCTCGCCTGGCATGGGGGATCCAACGAGGGACCGTTCTGAAGAAAGCTCTGGCCAGAGTGATCATTTCCAAGGGACTCGTCCCTGTGATCCGCGCGGACGGCCACCTTACGTCTCGCCTGAATCACAGTAGGTGAATGGATCAATTTTCCTTATCGGCATGGGACAAGTACTTAGTGAACACGAATTGTTCGTGGGTGGCCTCACAAAGGCACTCAAGGTTAGAGGGATTAAGGTTAAAACCAGGGATTTATTACAGTACTTTCAGTTCATACATAAAATACGCCCTTGGTTTCCTTTAGAGGGCTCCATTGATATAAAGAGATGGGAAAGAGTAGGAGATGCTCTCAAAGATTATTACAGAGTTTTTGGGCCCGAAAAAGTCCCAGTTATCTCTTTTTCATACTGGACCATAATTTCTGAACTGTTGACCCAACGGCATGCAAACCCCCAAATTAATGAAACACTTATTCAAGGGGAGGCTGCATTGCGCTCCTCCCGCAATCTTACCCCACAGCCACCATCAGACACATCCAGTGTGCCCAGTCACCCCAGCTTGGTGATTCTTGATATCCCAGAGCCCCTTCAAGATGGCGACTTGCTGCCACTTCCTCTTTCTGGAGTGCACGAGGGCACTCAAAATGGCGCCGCCCTGTCCGGCACTCAAAATGGTGCAGCCACGCTCCCTCCTCCATACCGGCCAATATATCCTGACCTCTCTGATTTTCAGGACATTGATTGGCCTCAATTAGCAGAGGAGGCTGCTCAATATCATTCCCCTCCCACTGTTGCAGTCCCTGCGCTAGCGACACTGGGTCAACCCCGCCTGGCGACCGCTCGGCCCCCCTTCTGCCCTTCTCGATTTAGAAGCTGAGATTCATTATTTGCAACAACAACTTCAACTTAAACAGGAAAAACAAAGGCTCATTTTACAACTCCAGTTGTTAGATGTGGGCTCTAACCCTCTTTTAGGCACGCCAACAATGATGTTTCCAGTGACGGAAACGATTCACTCTCCAGTAACAAATGCCTCAAAATGGCACCTCACATAATGTTCCCAGTAACAGAAGCTGCCACAGCTGATGTTGGCCAGCAAAATGGTGGAGAGACAATTTGGCCTACCCAAGATAATATTAGCCCAAAAAATGACAACAATAAAATGATTAGAGAAAGAGGGAGACCAAAGGGACGAACTAGACGTGAGGATCAGTCCCCAAGTCAGGAAGATACACGAGATAAAACACGAGCCACTACAACAACTAGGGGAGATAGAAAGGGACAGCCACTGAGTCTGCACAAATGGGATTTAGAAACTAGTGATAGCGAGGAAAAAAATGACTCTGACCCACATGATAGTGATTCAGAAACAGACTCTCCACCCCCGGGGCCACGGGCTAATAGGGCCCATACGCCATTCTCTGTAACCACCCTAAAAGAATTAAAAACAGCAGTATCTCAATATGGCCCTACGGTGGCTTTTACCCTTGCAGTCCTAGATTCCTTGACCCAAGGTTGGATTACACCTAATGATTGGAGAGATTTAACTAGAGCTACACTTTCAGGAGGCAATTATCTGCTTTAGAAGGCTAAATTCCAAGATCAATGCAAACGTTTAGCCAAAGACCATGCTAATCGGAAAAGTCAATATACCCTTTCCATGTTAACAGGGACAGGTACTTCCATGCCCGCTTCCCTCCTGCCCGACATAGATATTGTCCCGAGTGACCAACCTATCCCACTGCCAACATTTGATTATACTGCTGGCTGCCAAAAAAGAGCGATAATGCTAATCCCGCTCTTGGTGGGAATGGGCCTCATTGGCGCTGTAGCCACAGGGACTGCTGGCCTTGCCGTGGCCCTAGACAAATATTCTGACTTATCTAACCAGCTGTCTAAAGATGTTCAAGCCTTATCCTTCACTATACAGACTCTCCAAAATCAACTAGACTCCTTAGCAGAGGTCGTCCTACAAAATAGACGAGGGCTAGACCTACTCACAGCAGAACAGGGAAGGATCTGTCTTGCCTTACAGGAAAAGTGCTGCTTTTATGTCAACCAGTCCAGCCTTGTGCTCAGAAAACTCAAGAACTCCAAGAACTAGAAGATCGACTCTGACAAAGTCGGCAACAAATGGCTACTAGCCCCTTCTCCTCCATGTGGGAGGTCCTCTTCCCTTATATTGCCCCCCTTCTGGGGCCCCCTAGCTGCCTTATTGTTATTTCTAACTGTTGGCCCTTGCATCTTCCAGAGGATCATGAGGCTTCTTAAGGATAGAATTGACGCATTCATGGCAAAGCCCATTCAGGTACATTATCATCAACTGGAGATGACAGATCAACAAACTTATCGGGAAACGTTCCTCACAAATGGTCCATATGACGATGTGGTCCAGATGCCTTGAGGTACTAGATGGGCAGCCAGAGACGGGCAACTTGGACATTTGTGTTACACCACCAGCCACCTAAGACAGGCACAGGACCAACTGCTGTCCTGCAGGCCCATGACGGGTAAGGCTCGGTTGGTTCACATATGGAGTCCATGTCCCAAGACAGGTGCCGTCTTCACAAGGCCTGCCATACTCCTGATTTTATAAAATGATAAAGGAGGAGATGTAGGGAGCGGTGTGATAGCCTCACTGCTGCCACCCCATCCCACCCTCCTGTGGGCATTTGGTGTGTCTGCCTACATTACCCATGATCCTCTCTGCCTGGCCAGACATGACTGTGACCTATCCGGTCTCTCCCCAACGTCTCTGCCTGATGACAATTTCCTGCCCTCACCCTATATAAACCATGTTCACTTCCTCAATAAACGAGACTTGATTGGAACTGCTCAACTTGTCTCCGTCTCTCTTTCCTCTTGCCCTGCCCCCCATCCCCGTTCCATCTCCAGGTGAGACCCACAGACTGATCTGCAGGCTGGATCACTGATCAAGATTATTTTACCCAATAGGATAAGAAAAAGTAAAGACTTTAGGCCCACCACAGATACTCTCCCTTTCCTGGCAGTTTCTCCTTTGAAAGACTTAACATGTTCCCGTTGGCTTGAACCACTGTGATACATGCATGACTGTCCCATCAGGTGGCTTGTATCATTTGTAGTACAAATGAATTTAATCAATTTTTTGGGTTTTTTTACTATTAAGTCTCACAATGGGACAGTGATGCATGTACCACTGGTGGTTCAAGCTGCCTGGCAGTGCAACACACAACCTACAACCCTGTTGTAAACATGTTAAAAGTCATTCTGTGTTTATGAGCTTGTTAATGTTTTGGTAAAAAGCCTAGTCAAAACCCATCTTTCCATCATTCCCAAACAAAGCAATTAGGTTGATCATTAAACCAGTGCACCCCTGGCTGAGTCTGAAACTTGACCCAAGAACCCTCATTTAGTATTAGATGGCCATGTGTGTGCTTCAGGTGATGCCAGCCCAGTGACTTAAGTCAGTTGCCAGGTAACAGCTTAGTAGTAGACAGATGAAAACCATGGCCAATGACATGTGAAGGTGCCTTGCTTATTAGGGTGCTTCTGCAAGACCTCTCTGGCTCTGTAAAAGAAGGGTGCACAAGATGGGAATTTATCTTGTTTTGCCCTACTGTGGATCACACCCAAGGCCTCATGTGTGTTAGGCAAGTGCTGTATTGAGCTGCGCTGCAACCCCTACCCTGTGATCTCTTGTTTCTTGGCCTTTGCAATGTGAACACTTGGATGCCTAGGTTACCTGCAGTCATCTAGCACCTGAGAAAACAGGACCAGGCACAAAGTGGAGAACCTGGGTTCTTGATCTTTCTGAGATTCTAAATTAGTTCTCTGAAAGGTGGCTTATGTCTTCATGTTACAAGAGTAACTCATTTTCATTACTGAAACCATCTTGCCTGTGCCTTCTGTGGCATGAAGTCACAGTGCCCAGAGTAACAAAGCTGTCACATCACCTATGTGTTCTTCTGTATTCTGAGAAGCATGCTTTATGGTCTGGAGAAGAAGGAACCCTGAAAGGAGGGTTCCTAAGTAACTTATTACTTCTGTTTTTGGTTAAGTCACAATCAGCTTTATGTCCATTAGCTATAAAATAATGTCTTACAATGGAATAGCTGAAAGAGACAAAATGAATCATGTCAGGGAAAGCACTTCATATGCAAGTTCTTTGTATCACTAGATGCTTTTTAAAGTTGAATTCAGTCTCCAAGTTTGCTTGAATGTTCACATCCTCACATGCGTGGCTTTTACTGTCCTGCGTTACAATAGCACTGCTGAAATGACTCAAGTGAGAGAACTGCTGAGCAACAGCTGAGTTGATGGGGTCCTGACTGCTCTCTCTGAGCTCAGGGAAAAGATGATCAGTTGTCAGTGTTTGCCATGGTAGTGCTAGCTGAGTCACTTACATCTCTGTGCTATAATTTTTTGTTTTGGTCTTTTTGAGACAGAGTTTCACTATGCAGTTCAGTGAACTCAAAGCAATCCTCCTGCCTCAGCCTCCCAAGTCCTGGGATTACAGGCATGTGTCACCATACCTGGCCTATCTCAATAAGGCATTTTCAACTCACTGCTTGTTAACTTTTTGACTTTGTGGACTACTTCTATATAACCTCTGTGCCCAGCAAGTACTTAAAACTGTGATTTACAGTTCATGTAGCCCTATGTTCTTAGCTGCAGATTTGAACATTTTATAAATGTGTTCCACTGTCTTGCTTGTTTAAATGCAACACAACTGATACCTCAAACATTTATTTTGCTCTTGATATGATCTTCAAAGTAAGGTTATTTAACAATTTGCATTCACAAAATAGTCCATCTTGAGTTTTGCGTAATACCTATCTCAAAACTCAAAACCAAAAAAACCTCACCAACAGAAATTTTGTAAATATAGTTTTTATTCTTGTCTTACCTTCAGTGAAAAAGTGCTCACGCCACCAAAACAATTTTGGAAATGCTGAACTCAACAGCCTGATGATTACTTCTCTAGACAACTGCTGTATTATATTGCTTTTTAAAAAATAAGACATATTTTTAGTACTTTATTCTTCTTTAAAGCAGCAACATCCCCTCTCACACTGTTGCAAAAAATCTAAAATATCTCTTAATAGTCTCAAGTGTCTTGTATTTATGTTTGTTCTAAATGTTTATTTCATTGACATTTTTCAGGAATAAGTGCACTTCTAAGAGAAAATAAAATTTAAATAAAATAGCAAATAACAATGGTTGTAGCAAAACAATCATTTTGAATCTTCTGAATTTTTAACAATTCAGAGAAAATATTTCTAGTAGCAAGAGATCTCTATGGATTAAAATCTCAATTTTTCATCTACTTGTAGACCACTGAAAGATAGAAGCTATTTCTCTTACCAGTAGAGACTAATTATTTAAAGAGGTTTTTTACACTAAAATACCAAAACTAAATGTACTTAAAAGTATTTTAAAATTTGCAGATTTATACAAGGATATGCAAGAGTTTGAAAAACAAAGGATGACATTATGGAAATAAATGAAACTCTATTGTAAGCCTCAGTGAGGAATACTTTTGATATTCCACATTTGGTATTTTTCCATTAAACGAAGTAGCTTATTAGATTAGCTACATATTTAGAAGTAGCTGGTTTAAAAGCAATTCTGCATTTCCAGAGAACACATGCTTTAATACATTTAAAGATTTAAAGCTATGGCAATAACAAATGCATAAAAGAAAAATATAATTTGCTTTAATACAAAAGTTTTTAATAAAAAAGTCAGTCTACATTGAATCAGGAAACCAATAAATCTGAATTAAACAAGCTTTCTACATACTTAGAAAAACAAAAACACCATTTATATTAAAACTTTTAATTCAAAATAGAGTCTAATTTAAAGAAAATGTCAATATGCCCAGTTGATTACATAGGGTTTTGTCATTTAGATTAAATAATTCACCTGAAATATGGGAAATGTATAATAGAGAAAAGTAAACCTCAAAGTTACTTTGCAAATCACCTGGTTAATGTGCATCTTGAATCAAATATTAGCTTTTAAGGGCAGATACAGTCTGTCACTACTTTTACATAGGCACTTAAGAAATGCTTTTGATGAGGAGAAATCCCTAAAGATGCAGATCACTCTATTAACTCCAAGGAAGAATTAGACTAAACAAACCTTCCACAGTTTCCCTCCCACTGCCAAAAAATCATACCCATTTCCAAGTTCTTTCTGATAACAGTGAGGAAAATGAAACTGAAATGCTCCATTCCTTATGTAATTGAAAAGTAAACTTGAGTAAGTCAGCTCCTTTATACTAATCTCAAGCTCTCCCAGTCCATCTGAATCAATATTTTCTGTACTAGAATAGCTATCATACTTGAACTAGAGAATGTTGCAATTTCTTGTATCTTAACTATTATCGCACTAGCAAAGCAGTTGTTTTAAAAGAGAAAGTAAATTTACATAACAGTCATTTTGAATGTGTCCAATAGTCAGGGAGCTCTATTAATTAAAATTCCTCTTAAACAGGGGAGGAGCTGGAGCAAGAAAATCTCATAAATCCCAGTAGAAGTTAAAGATTTTTTTTTTAAATTAAAGGCAGTTAGGGTAAGGAGAATCAGTCAAATTGAGATAACCCAGAGTTTTCATAGTTGCTTCTAAATATGCAGCACGTGATCCTGACTAGAAAATGGAGACGGAAACAAACACAAAGTAAGGACTCAACAGATGCTGGAACCAATCAAAAGGAAGGGACATCCTGTGGCCTCACTTATACACTATGGCATTACCCAGTGTAACATTTATACAAGCTCCTGTAGCTCTGTACTATGATCCTAGGTACATCCCCCGGAAGATATTGCTACAAATAAAGCATCATTTTTCGGTTTGGATCACAGACTAATTATAATTCTATCAATTAACATTAAGACAAATTAGGCCATTCTTCAATAAAGTATAATTCCTCGACTATAACTTATGAAGTACTAATCCTGGAAAACTGTTTGAGAATTTAACGTCATTGAGCAAGAAAGATTATTTCTTGGGAAATACCCGAAGACTTCAATGCTGACATCATCCCCGCTCCTCCACCCTATCTCCTAATCACACACTTTGGGCTGCATGGACTTCCCTAATTCCATTGGTACCAACCACAGTGATGCAGCCACATGACAGTATGCCTGGACAGGTGGACTTCCATCACAGACCAGTCCCATCTGAGCACAGAATTCCCATAGGAGAGTACAATTCCATCTGGCTGTGAACATCTATTCTGTCCAGGATCTTTGGTACATTTGAGACAGAAGAAAATAATGGCACAATAGTGTAAGTACTATCAAAGGAAAAATTTTCACCCAAAGAAATAAAAACTAACCAGGCATGATATGTGGCAACTTTCTAGAAAACCAGAGTAAACAGTTCTTTGTTCTTACAAGTTCATTTACATGATCAAGAAGTTCAACCTTTAAAAATATAGCTTAATAAAAATACACTAAGTTCTAAAAGCAGCCTTCATGGTCACTTCTGAAATTTAATTCACCATAATCAAATTAAAATAATGCCATGTCTTGTTAAAAAAAAAAAGTCCTATCACAAAGCAATTTTAACATTTTATGCAATACAGTACATACATCTCCCTATGACTACACAGACTATATATATCATCAGTATTTCTGAATGCAAAATAAAAAGCCTGAATGGAAGCAGTTCAATCCTTACTGTGCAATTTGTGTAGTAACTTGATGATAAATTCTATTTTTAAAGAACCAGTGTATTTCTTTTTGAATTCTTTAAAAGCATTATAGAAATTGTTCTCATATGTTTCCTACAGGTGTCCAAACCAAAAGGGCAAAAGTTCTAATGCCAGCTGTGGAAGATGGCTTTTGCTGAAGTATCTAGACCCATAAGATTTACAGGGAAACAGCAGAGCTGCCTACAGCTGGCCTACACTGTAGTAGCCATTTGTGTCTCTCCTGAACCAATCAGAGGAGTCCCAGTCCAAAGGTAGAGCACACACAGGCAGGACGGACTTCACTACGCCAGCAGGCAGTGCAGTCAGACAAGGATGTACGTTTCTTTTATTCCAGTACCTTCATATAATTATGTTAACAAAAATAATAAAAATATTTTAAAAATGTCAGCTGGCACTGCCAACCTGTTCCTATAGTAGTCTCAGAGACCCTAGTCCTGCAGAACTTCCTCTGTCATCAGTGAGCACCACCGTCCTCAGGAGACTTCAGGATCTGGAGATCTGTGCTGAGCAGGCCTGGGGTGCAGCTACCTGAGTGCTCACAGTTGTGGGCGCAGTAGATCTCATAATTTCCCAACCTTCATGTAGGTGGGGATAGAGCCACGCTGCGTCAATCCTTCAAACCTCTTGTAGGTGTAATTGAGAAAAACCCAGTCTTTGGATTTGTAGTCTGGTTCTGTGGTATTTGGCACTAGAAAGACAGAAAAATTAACCAAGAGCAAAATAATCTCATTAGTGTAATGACATCATCTTCATAGACTTCTGATAGTGTGAGTCACATTACAGAACTGTCTTACCTGGCTGTAAGATATCAGACTCAGGGAAGTCATCAAAATTTGAAGTATCATCAATGCTTTTGATTTCTATTGGGATTGCTGCTGGCCTTTCCCTATAAACCAAGAATTGAGAAACCAATAAAATTCAATTTTCAATGAATATTCTTACAAATTTTTCATTTTATTTTAAGATATCAGAAAGGCCAAGGACATTAATTGTGTATTTGAGAATAGTTAAGTGGATTTTAAAATATATACAATTTTTTACTGAAATGTTTTCATTTACTTGAATTTTTCATATTTTTGTGCCAAGACTTTCTCATGCTGCTTTGTACGTCAAAAAATATGAACTAATGAAAAGTAAAACAGAAGAGATTTTATTTGAAATACTTTGTAAAGTATGAGAAACAATGCAAGGATTGGGTCCTATGTCTTAAGACTAAGAATTTTAGGACTAGAACTGTTCTAATAGAACATTTATAAATCTAGAGTCATTTGGGAAAATGAGGACATCAAAATGAAATCTAAATGCAGAATCTTCTCAGTTATATATTTTAAGAGTATCAGGGATGTTACATTAAAACTAACTATATAAAAATGCTTATGTTTAACAACACTAAGCTACAGAAATAAGTTATATGAAGCTGCTAGTTTTTTTTTCAATCAATATTCAGTGTATCCACTAAGTTTACCAAATTATGTAAAAAGACTGCACTGTATGTATTTTTACCAGAATTATTCCAACTTTTTTATACTTTATATGTCAACTTAATAAATTTAGTAGAATGCACCAAAGACTTTGGGTCTCTGAGATCTAACGTTTCTCATCATTAACTAGCACTACAAACTGAGGCAGGCAAAATCCCTGCTGTAACTGTCACCTCATTATGAAACCAAAAGACTGGAAGCCTCCTTCCAACTATACAAGGAAGGGTTATCAGCCAGGTGTGGTGGCACATGCCTGTAATTCTAGCACTCTGTTAGGCTGAAGCTGGAGAATCTCTAGTAGGAGCCCAGCCTGGGCAAATTATTGAGACCCTGTCTCAAAAACTAAAAAGGGAAAGGGATATAGTTTAGTACAAAGGCTCTGACTTCAATCACTAGCACCACAAAAAGGAAAAAAGTGAGGAGGGGATCGTACTTCTCTTTAATGAGATGAAGCATGTACAGCAGCAGTTCAGAGTCACAGCTCCAAGGCCCGGAGATATATCTCAGTGTTAGGGCATGCACAAGGGCCTGGGTTCACCTTCCACCACAGAATACACACTAAAAAAATTCAGGGCTCCAGACTCATGCTGCCTGGGTCTAATACCAGCTCTTTCATTTACTTAGTTGTGATCCTGTAGGAAAATCACAGTGGCATCTCAGATCATGAACTTGATTCTTCCCACAATTCTGGTCACAAACTGATATAGACAGGAACTGAATCAAATTCAATGATTAGGTTCAATGTTGACCTTATGGGGAAATCTGATTCAGTTTTTGTCTAGTTCAATTTATGATCTGAATTGTGAAGAGAATTAAGCTCCTGAACCGAGGCACCACCATACTTCTCTATGCCTTCAATTTCCTCATCTGTAAAACAGTTCCTAGCTCAAAGGATTTATCATGAGGATAAGAGGAGAAATGAGTGGTAAGTATAAAAGGCTGGACATACAACCAATGATCAAAATGTCAAAGCTCTTGTAACAGGTGGGATCACAGGATGAGATCTCCAGAAGGTTTACACTGAAGAAGTGACACGAAGTACTGAGAAGGAGCAGTGAGGCAGGGCAGGGGCAGAGGGAAGAACCAGCCAGGGGAGAGAGACGCACTCCAGCTGGAATGAGTAACAGACCAAAGAACTCTGAGATGCCACATGTCCAGGTGTGGCAACATTCCCTGCAGGCCCATCAAGGGCTCTTAGCTCATTCTAGGTGCAAAAGGAAGGAGGGAACAAGGCACCATCAGACTTGTGTTTCCCAAGTGCTCTGTGAAAACACTGGACTATGGAAGCAGTGTGGCCACAAACTGAAAATGATAAGCAAATTTTAAGTGTTGCTTTATTATTAATCCAAGATGAGTTATTTTGCGGTAGCCAGTGGCCTCAAAACACTGCCTGCATAGCGCAGTCAACGGTGCTACCTCCCATGCGTGAGCTACCGGACTCACAGGTAAAATAACTGCCAACACTGTATACTCCTTTTCCTCAGCCTTTCCATTCCAATCCTAGGAACATACCTTATGTGTCCCCAGTCCACACCTTCAAAAAAGGGATGGTCTTTTATTTCTTCCACTCCACCATTCCCAATTCTATTTTCAGAATCAATACAAAATCTAAACAAGGAAAGGAAACAAATTACCATACACAAGTCACAACCACCCCAGGTACTTCTAGTCACATCATTTCAAATGTTTTAGTTTGGTAAAACATTATAGTTTTTTTTTCTGTTGACTGAACTGTGTTCATGGTGGAAAATGTAGGAGAAAACTGAAGTCATCTCTACATTATTTAGGGATAGTTAACTGTAAATATTTTGAACCTATCTTCTAATTTCTTGACTCTTTCAGGGTTACTTTTCTCACTTAACACACTGAGAAAATTTCTCAATTAAATATTTTTCTAAAATTTGTTCCATGGTGATACTATAATTTATTTAGCAGGTCCACTATTTTTTACCATTTAGATGCTTTCCAGTTTTTCACAACTAAAATAATACTATGATAAACATAATAAATCATTTTATATATCTGATTATCTGCACAAGCAAAATTCCTACAAGGAGAATTTCTGGATTACAGGTCATATCTACTTTAAATATTTTAACATGCTGCCAACCAACTGTACAAACATATTTTTTCAGCCACTCAGAACCGCACCACAACACTGCACTTTGCTGGGGAGCACAGTGCAGCCACCTGCTCGGAAGATTTCAGACACAGACTTCTAGGACAAAAGCTCTTGCTGTAACATATTTATTTTCCCTTCTCCTTTTAATGGGACTGGGTTACGGCATTCTAACAAAGGTGACATTTGCCTTTAATTTATATCAGTACCCAAAATAACACCAGGCCTTTTCCTGCTTTTTAACTGTTTTTCCCTGCAAACTTCTTAGGAATTTGTATGTTTAAAACACCTTTCTTTATTGATCTGTTTGGCCATTTGGATAAGTGCTTTCTTTCACACCTCACAAAAATGAAATGGATCAGTGGGCCAGGGACACAGCTCAGCGCCACAAGCACCCGCTTGGCAAGCGCAAGGTCGTGAGTTCAATCCCTGGTACAAAAACAAAAAAAAAAAGGGAAAGAGAGAGAGGGAGAAAGGAAAGAAAAGGAAAGGAAAGGAAAGGAAAGGAAAGGAAGAAGGAAGGAAGGAAGGAAGGAAGGAAGGAAGGAAGGAAGGAAGGAAGGAGAGAGAGAGAGGAAAGAAAGAAAGAAAGAAAGAAAGAAAGAAAGAAAGAAAGAAAGAAAGAAAGAAAGAAAGAAAGAAAGAAAGAGATCAGTTAGCTAGTCTGGAAGTTTTCAGATCCCTGCACTCCTCTGGAATATAACCACTAACCTGAGAATTAAGTCCTTGGCTTTCTCAGAGATAGGTACTTCGGGAGGAAATACTAGAGTTTCTTTCCAGTTCATCACTTTTCTGTACGTTTCCTGAGGAGTTTCAGAGCAGAAAGGTGGATAGCCTATATATCAGAGAAAATAAAAACTTCATTATTTTACATTACTGATCAAATTATACCTCCTAAATATGTGCCATGGAAACTAAGCAACCTGCTGCATGCTCTATTTATAAACAGTACAATAATCCTACCATTTATTAACTTACAATAAAACTGCTACTAAATCAGTAAAACAAAGGACTTCCCTGCTCCCTGTTTCCTTTGAAGAGACCCACAGGTGAAACTTGGGTGCACGGCAGCTCAGATTTCTGCAACAGGACCCATCCTGCAACAGGACCTCTAGAGAGCTTTAACACTCTGAAACCTTAGCAATAGGTTAAAATAGTTTAGCTATTTTAGCTCATGAGGTTTGTAATATGCTATATGTTAGACAATGGCACTCTTGAGAAAGTGTATTTATTATGTGCATAAGTTAAGGACAGGACATACCTATTAGCATTTCATACATAATCACCCCCAGGGACCACCAGTCACACAGTTTATTGTAACCAGTCTGCATGAAGACTTCTGGAGCAATGTAATCTGGTGTTCCAACTGTGGAATATGCCTACAAGGGAACAGCATGTCAAGCCATCATCTTTAACATTTTTTAAAAATGTGAACATCATTTACTACTGGAAAACGCAATACATAAAGAGTTTAATTTTTCATATAATCCTTATTTGGCATGTTTATCATGTGGTAGGTACTGAGTCAGATAATATGTTAAAGAACACATGATTTCTGCCCAGAAGAAACTCTTCTAAGTCATTTGTATATGAAGTCCTCTCTGCTCTCTTGGAAAATGCTGATGTTAGATAAGGTACCTGATGGCCACGGGGACAAGAACCCGTGCACAAGTCTTCAATGTGAATATCCTGTACAGAGTACAGGGTAAGCAGTATTCACTGTTTTTCCTTTTACAAGTAGAGAATATAGCAATTCTTCTCTAGATTGTAAAATCTGATCTAAAGTGACACATTTAGAAGCAGAATGAAGTTTTTTCTCCTTAGTGACTAATAAATACATTTTATTATGTAAAGTTAATAAATTTTATAAACACTGAAATGTTTTACAAAGTCTGCTATTCCTTGGGCTAGGCAGAGAATGACCTCAGTAATGCACAGGTTGCTTATTTGGTTTTAGAAGGTATCAAGACTATTATTTTTCAGACAGTTTACCCCTGGAGGAATAGTGAATTAGTGTCCCTTTTCATCACTTAGCCAAGTATCTAAATATTTATAAACTGTGTATCCATGACAAGCACTGTATACAAGACTAGGAAAACAAAGTTTAAAGGTACACTCCTAATCTTAAAAATGCTCATGATCCTAGTTAACAAGTTAAAGGGAAAGAAGAAAGAGGGAAAACAATTTTTATACTTGCTAATAGAAGGGAAATGGCATAGGGTTAAAAACAGTCAGTGTAATTCTACAATAAAGGAGTAATCAAGTTTATCTGTCTAAAGTTTTGTATCTATTTTATTATAACACTGCTGACATCTCAACTTCCTCTTTACTTGGTCTGCAAAGAAGCTGTTAGAAATGCACTGCTTTACTTATTGATTGGTATTTGTTATAGCAGGATTTATACACCAGACACAGAAAATAAAAAATTAGAAATCACAAGCCATTCACTATAGTTACATTCATCTTGATGAATTGCATTTAAAGAGCTAATTTCTACTGAACAGACAGATTTCTTGTTCAGAGCACACCACTTACATAGTATCTTACTTACTCATAGGTATGATCAATGAAGTACCCTACAGTTAAATCGTAAGTAAAAATTGACCACTTGCTTCATAGGCAAGGTAACTATAAAGGGTAAGACTATGATGTCATCTCAGAAATACACCGTTACACGCATATACAGCAAAGGTAAGACCTTACATGTGTATAAAGTTACACACGGTTTTTTTTTTGGAGGGGGGGGGGATTGGTACCAGGGAAGGTTATGCACTGTTATGTGTAAAACACAAAATCCTTTCTTAGAAAATAGAGGACTCACCAGCTGCCTCCGGTTCTTCTTCCAGGTTTCTGCTTTCCTCTTTGAGTTCATGTTCTGAAATGCTAATTTCAACAGAAAGAATGGTAACCTTGAGGGAAGAATTTGCCCGAAAATAAAATCACACATATCCATCTGAAGCACATCAGTAAATTTAGAGAATCAGGAGATAGTAGGCAAGAATCTTTAGTTCTTAACAGTACTGAACTAAACAAACTATAATATTTTAATAAGGAAAAAAACTGCAAACTTACAGAAGTCACTTGGTGGGTTGTGAGTAAGGTTTCTGTAGAATTCAGTTCTGTGAGCTTTCTTTAATCCCGTGCATAAACCAAAATCAGATAATTTTACATGTCCCTAAAAAAAAAAGGGACAGTAAAATCAGATTATTTATGTACGATAAATACTTTGAAATAGGAGTACATGGTTCAAATGGAAAAGGGACCTAGAGAGGGGGAAGGGGGAAAAGAAGGGAAAAGAAAAAAATGAGAAAAGAAGTATAAAATGGAAACAAAGCTTTTGTAAGATAAGGACAGGAAGATGGGCTGAGGGAGGGAAGGGGAATGGGAGAAAAGAGAAATTAGCATTTATCATGTACAGATATAAATTCCCTACGATGAATGTGATCATTATGTGTATCTAAATTGAACCAATAAAATTTTTTAAATCACATTATTTTAATTTTGATAACCAAAATCTTATTACAAACTGCTCTTTCAAATACAACTTTTATAAAAATTCTTAGCTTGGAATTCTTAAGAATGTAAAATTATAAGCATTTCAGGGTGATGACTTTGAAAGCAGAAAATGCAGGGAGATAAAGGCAGCCACATCCCCGTATCATCTGTTCCAGGATCCTCTCCCAGTGTACCAGTCTATGAAATACTGTAGTTTAGCAATAAACAATATGAACTGTAGTTAACCATTTCCAATCATGGAATCAGCTCTCTATTACTCTCTATACATAAAGAAAAAAAAAAAATCAACCACCTAACAGTTCCTTAGTTTATTCACATGCCTTGGCATCCAATAAAAGGTTGTCTGGCTTAATATCTCGATGGATGAAACCCAACTGGTGGATTGCATCTATGGCCAGAACAGTCTCTGAAATGTAGAACTGAGTTTCCTCTTCCGTCAAGGTATCCTTCTTCATTAACAAGGTCATCATGTCACCTATGTAAAGGAAGCATCATGTTACTGAAAGTGTTCCCAATGCAGAATATGCTGTGCAAACCTTCTCTGTGTTTGTGCAACAAATGTTTGATTTGGCATGTTATTATGATCCACCCAATATAACCCTAACCATCTCTGGGGCCAGATAAATATAAACATCACTGCACACGCCAAAGTTTCATGACATTGACAGCTTTAGGGTAAAAATAAGCTAGAAAGACACATGGCAAACCAAATTTATCCATCATTGCTCAGCTAAAAGGTAAAATGTAAACTTATAGATTTTGGGGTATTCTTAAAAATCATGTAAATGGTATCAAATTGTGTGATTCTACAGTGTGCTTCATTTCACTTCACTCTGTCTCTGAGTCACACAGATATAGATACACATATAGATATAGATACACAGATACAGAATGACTTAATGCTGTAAAGTATTTCGTACTGATGGGTACTGGTTTTTACCAGTTTTTCACTATCTGTCAGGGCTGTAATGAGCATCCTCTCTCGGCCTCTTGGCACCGTGGGAAGTATCTCCAAGGAACACAGCTGGACAGGCAGGTGCTATACCATAGAACACATGCTCTTTAGCCACATGGAACCTCTCTAAGTTGGACTCCATGAAAGCTAAGATCTGTCTACAACAGGCCAGTGTCCTTGAAGTCATCAGACTTCAAGGGATCTGAGAATCTGAGGAGTGTGAAATATCTCAATCGTCTTTTGATTTGCATTTCTCTGAATATCAATGAAATTGAACACTGTCCATCATTTGCTTTTTTTTTTTTTTTTTTTTTTTTGTAGTACTGAAGATTGGAAGATTGAATGTAGGGGTGCTCTACCACTGAGCTAAATCCCTAGCCTCATCCTCTTGAGTAGCTGGAATTATAGGTATGTCCCACCATGCTTGGCTACCCATTAGGTTTTTGCCTTTTTATTGATTTATTTTTTTTAACTCCACACTTATATGTAGTCTGATTACAGTAAACCCAGATGGTTTTATCTAAAATATTCCATACTTATCACTCTTTGAAGATAATATGGACATTATTATGGAAATAAACACCAAAAACCTGTCACTATGTAAAACCTCAGAGCTAGGAATATAAAAGTAAACCAAATCAATAGTTTTGTGAGGTCAGTCTATCATTGCTATAATGTTTTCTTTTACCTCCAGGGAGAAATTCCATGATTAGATAAAGGTTCCTCTTATCCTGAAAACTGTAAAACATCTTCACCACCCAGGCACCATCTGCTTCTACCAAAATATCTCTTTCTGCTCGAATATGTGCCACCTAGATGAATGTATTTAAAGAAAAAAATAGTAACACATTACACATTTTTCAAGCTTACCTCTTACAATTATCCATCCATAACAGGAAAGTTGAAGTTTTATAAAAAAAGATGTGAAACACAGGCACGTTCATATTCTCATTAAATATGGAAAAGCTCAGGAAATCATTTAGCTTTTATATTTAAACTTGAAAAGTTGAGATCAGTAGGTATACTGCTGGAAGATAAGGCCTTTGAGGCAGGATAATGACAAGTCAGTCTATAAGCTTCCTAATCAGAATCTCCTTCTAGTAAAGATTTCTGATATAAATTTAGGACCCCAGTCTGACTTAAAAGTAACACACAATGCTCTGTAGTTTAGCATGACAAAGCCAACTTTGTTAAACACAGCAAACTATTTTTAGATAACTGAATGAAAGCATCCAGCTTAGGTAGTTTTTAAAAAGAAGTAGGAACATTTATAATAACTATCGTATTTTAAGTTACTGTAATAATGTAAACTTCTGTAATACAAACAAATGTTAGCTACAGCAAAGTAAGTCTTGGAGTACACCTCTATAATATACACAAACATTAGCTATAGCAAATTAATGTAAGTTTTTGAGGTTTCGGTACTATTTTGTCAAACACATAATTTCTCTGGACGTTTCATTAAGTGAAAAATGCTAACAAAAATTCTTTCCTATTGCTTTTTGCAACATTTTTTGAGGTGGTAAACAACAAGCGCTGAACTTTTTGGGTTAACATCATAAACTTGACCTGATTGTTTCTAAATATCTTAATAACAGACTGGAGATTGTGTTTCCAAAATGGGATCCGAAGTCTAAGAAGGATGACATGCAGTAATATGGTACCACAACAGGTGCTAGTTAATTCTGTGTTTAGCCTTAGTATACATATGATAAAATACAGGTGTATTAAAATTGAGTAGGAAAGGTTTTCTAAAATGAAATTCAATAGTGACAAATGCAGATTAGCTTATGTTGGGGGAAAATTTCAAAACACGAAACTGATTGGAGGCTGTGTGACCCAGGAAGATCATGCCTACATGGGAAACAGCAGGGGTCTAGAACCTGCTCAGTCTCTAGTAAAGTATTCTACTCGAGACCAGGGATGTCCAATACAAACATAATGTAAGTCCTAGATGCAAGTTTATTCTCAAGTAGCCACATAAAATGCAAAAAGAAACATGAGATTAATTTTAATGATATCATTTATGTAGCCAAATATATCCAAATATTATTTCAATGTATAACTAATATAAAAAAATTTGAGATACTCTGTACATTTCTGGGCCTAAGTCCTCATATGCTGTTTACTTTACATTTACAACACACCCCAATTCAGACTGGCTACATTTCAAGAGCCCAATGGCCATATATGCTAGTAGCTAGACTCTATCCTGCACCAACGGCTGCCTTTTGTCCTTTTTCTAAGACCTTGTGTACGTATGATCTACCCCTAAGGCTCTACTTACTGCCTTTCCTCTGAGGCTACTATCCTCATTCAGGCCTGTAATGTGATAATTATCTATAATTCTCTAATTCAACTCAACAGCTCAGCATTCCACGCCTTCAGAGCCTCTTTGTTTTAGAATCAGACTGTCATCAACAAAGTCCCCAATAATATCATCTCAGAATGGTTCCTGTCCTCTTCTCCCTAAACTGAAGCCAGAGTGAAAACTAACCACACACTACATTCAGAATTTCACTCTAAATTCATGGCTACACATCTCAACTGGCACTTCCCTAACAAGTCTGCTTTCTCCTGTTTCAAGATAACCACTTCACAACTCTCTCCTTCAGCCTCCAACTGCCATCCCTCTCTACTCCAAGCAGGAACATGGATGGCAGGTCAATTCCCCTACATTTGTTCCTATTCTCTCTGCATTTCCTTTGTTTTAGTAAATGGGCTGTAATTTAGTAAGTATTGCTGTAATTATCTCCTCTTTCCTTATCTTCTCCTGGTTTCTAGCAGATTCTTCCTGTCACCAGTGAACAATTCTTGTCTTTAAAGAATCTCCTTTTGACCATAATTTTCACTTTGCCAATCTATTCTTTCTTGTGCTTCATATGAAGAATTTATCTATAGCTACTTTCCCTACTTTTTGCTTTCGGTTCTCTTTTCCACTGTTCCAATTAGCATCTTCCCTTCCAATCTATTGTAACTGTCTTGCCAAGATGCTCGCAGTCTCTGCCTTTTTTAGTTCAATGGTCTGTTCTACTCAGTCTCTGCAGCACTATAGATGACTACTCGCCTCCCTCGTTATAAATATTTTGTCTTCCATGACACCATGTTCTTCTCATTTCTCCACTTGATAAGATGTTGTATCTGGGTCACCTCTGCCTGATGTTCCTAAGGCGTAGACCTAGGCCCACTTCTCTACCTATACTTGTTCCTTAGGTAATTTGATCTTGTTCCATTCCTCTCTACTGATTCTCCCCTTCTCGTACTCTTGCCTCTCCTCTCACCCCCCAATAGTTTATCAGAGCAAAGCCTACTAATCGTGCCTTCATATCATAATCTTTTTCTTTAACTTTTCGACTTTACTGTTGTAACCAAAGCATAAACCACAATGATATCACAGCTGTAAATGGCACATTCTCTCCACTGGTATCCCTGCTTCAACTCTTGCTTTATCTATAGGTTGCAAAAGATTGATTCCTCTTTGTAAAACATGACCAGATACACCACTTCCCTGGGGTTTTGTTTGTTTGTTTGTTTTTGGTACCAGGAATCGAACTCACTCTTGCAAGACAGGCACTTACGCCACTGAGCTAAATCCCTAGCTCCACTTCCCTGTTTAAACGGAACAAAATCCCTCCAATAGCATCCCATGGCACTAGATCATGGCCTTTGAAGCCAGCAGGGCCTGACCACTGCTCACCAGTCCACAGCATCTCTCACAGCACTTCCGTCACTTTACTCCAGCCACAGTGGCTCGCTTCTCTTGGAGAAGACTAAGATGACTCGGGTCAAAGCCTCCGTTTTGGCTCCTCAGACCCTTGTTCCACAGGATCTCTGTCATTCTTTCCTACCATTCAGTGTCTCATCAGACATTTTCTCCTCAGAGGAACTTTCCCTAATCTAACTATTCCTCCAAAACCCAGATCATATGCATCACTTCACCATTTTAAACAATTTTCTGCAACGTACTTATTGATCACAACAATTTCAATAGCTGTCTGTCCATTTCCCCACTATTACAAAATAAGGATCAGATTTGCCTTATTAACTAATGTGTTCCCTGGATGGACAACAATACTTGGTATACAATAACTAAAAATGTTAATGTCAAATAAAACAAACTGAGAGTAAAACAATACAATGAGTCATAGTAAATAAAAACCAGTATTGCACACTGCAATGACAAACACAAAGCATAAGGAACAGTTGCCATACTTTGGTTTATTTGATATGTGCGAAGACCAAGGATGCTCAGAACTGCTATTTTCACTTAAGTCAAAAATGAAGGCACTTCAGGAGGTATTTTGTTACAAACTGTAAGAGTCTCCCCAAAATGCACATCGTAGAGTGCCAATATGACTGTATGTGGAGATGGGGCTTCTGTGAAAGTAACTCCAATTAAAAGGTCCTAAAGATGAGATTAGGGTCCTCTAAAGCACAGTTCTCATGTGAATGTGGTGGTCTCTCTCCCAATTGTTGCCAAGGAAAGGCAATTTGCAGGGCAGGGAGAGGCCTCACCAAAACCCAAGTCCCACCACAGTGATGCTCTGGAATTTCCAGCCTTTGGAACCATGAGAAAGCAAGTTTCTGTCATTTAAGCCACCCAACTACGGAATTTTGTCTAGCAGGCTGAGCAAACTAACACATAGATTACAAATTTTGAGAAATTTCAAATGTAAGAACTGAAAAAACACTACCAATGGGCTACTAAAATTAACAAACTCTATAGTAAGATAGATTCCTTATTTAAAAATTTCAATATAAGCACTTATTCTAAAACCTAGCCATAGCTGTTCCTTTGCACTGTATGTATGGAAGACCCATACCTGCTCCTTTTCAAGCATATCAGCCTTTCTCAATATCTTCATTGCATAGATATGCCCTGTATCTTTCTTCTGGACCAGCCTCACCTAGGATAAAAAATATATATTGTAAATGTTAAGCAGTCTAAGCTACTACACTATACAATCGAGAGTGAAAAGTAGGTTGCTTTAAAGACAGCCACAATTTACCATTTGGATTATCTTACAAAGTATACATTTTAATACAAGTTTTTTTAAAATTTTATTTTGAAGGTAGTAAAATACAACAGAACAAAGCCAACTGAGACAATGCAGTGAAATTGGTACAGAACTTCACAGGAGGATACTAGGATATGTTTGATTCTCAGACCATGTGCCAGCAGGCTCACGGGAGATGCTGACTGGCTCTCCTCCTGGCTTGTGCCAGGGGCACTTACCAGGAAGGGAGGAGAATCGCTTTCTTGCTCAGCCGCCTAAGTTCCACCATGGCCCTTAATGCATGTTTTAAACTATCTTAAAATATATATGTTCAACCATGGTAAACTGAAAAGAAGCTCACCTCTCCAAAAGCTCCTCTTCCTATAACTTTCAGAGATTCAAAGTCATCCAAGCCAAGTCGAGTCCTCTTGAGCCGCAAGAACTCTGTTTCTTTGCGAGCATGTTGTGATCGGCGTAACTTTTTCTATTTAAAGACAATGTAAAAGGATGATCTTATAGTCAGGTTGTTTCAAAGGCATTTAAGAGTACTAAAAATGATACACATAAAAAGAGGTTTCTATTATACTAGTGCTATAATTTATTTATTAAAGTATTAAGCAGAGATAGAACAGTCCTAAGAAAATATTTTTAACAGTTTACACATCTTTACTCTTGAGGTGGACTCCAATAGCCCAACCTAACTAATTTATCATATATAGAGATACATATAAAACTCATTCTGTCATTTGTAGGCTAACTTAATTCACAATAAGTGGATTAATTAGGTCATCATATATATAAAATTAATTCCTTCATCTCTACACTGACTGAATTCATATATAAAAATCAAACTTTAGAAAATGCTAGTAGCATCCTGATATTGATCTCCACTCTCATCAGGAAATCGACTTTGTTCAACTCTAATTTCCAAAGTTGCTCTGTTACAACCTGAGACCTGTGACACCAAAAATCATACAATGGCAGTGTTTCCATAGAGATTTATTTATAGTAGCACTTTTAAATAAATCTTAAGACAGATTTTACTCTTAGATAAATTTTAATAAACTGCTAGACCGTTGGCACACAACTTCTTGAAAAGCACAGAAAAAATCATTAACATACCCAAGTCAGTAATTGCACAACTGACCCTACAACAATCACAAAAAAATGACTACTACTGAGCCACATTTTGAAATATGTGAAGGTTTCATTTAGCATACACATATGCTTCATTGTTCTAAACCTTATTTTCCCCTCTCATCAACTATTAGTTTTTTGTTGTCTTTATTTTTTTCTTCCCTGTGCTAGGACTCAAACCTAGGACCCCTATACCCATGAGGCAGGCTCTCTACCACCGAGCTACAGCCCTAGACCTTTTTATTTTGTCTTTTTAGATAGGGTCAAACTAAGTTGCCCTGGCTGGCCTTGAACTTACAATCCTCCTCCCTTGGCTTCCTGAGTAGCTGGAATCACAGGCATGTACTACCATATGTGGCTTCTAGTTTTTTATATAATTAATTCCTAGAGATAACAGAACTAAAGGAAACAGAGAAATACACAAATTAAACTCTTACTTATCTTCAGCTAAACTTTATAAAGCTTTCAGTGGTTCAGCTCGGAAGGCAAGACAAAAGGATCCTAACAGCTCAGAAATACTGCTCCTAAACGCACCTCTAGGTAAAACCACTGAACTGTCCTTCCTACTTCTGTGTCTATTTTTAAAAGTTAGCTTATTAATTAGAAATATGTGCATGTGTATCATCAATACAACAGAATTCTGATACTTCTAGCCAAGTTAATCAAAGAGGATGAAATCAAGAAACTATGTCTTGAAACATAATGGAAGTTACACACTCAGTATATCAATAGTAGAAGTTATGACTGTAAAAATAAAGGTGAGGTGTGCAAATTAAAAAGCTTTGCCTAATGTTCTTTTTCAAACTTGACACTGATTACAAAATACAGTGATATTATGGAAATTCAATTCAACATGATTTCTTTTTAGTAAGTCAGGCAATAAGGGAAATTAGCTAAAATAAAGATACAATAATTATTGCTTTGTTTACCAAAAAGCTATACTAATCTAGTAACTGTGTGCTAGTTTAAAAACAGATTGCCCCAATGATGGGATTAGGGTGGTTTCAATCTTTTAATATCAGTTTAACACAGCTAAAATTATATTTATATAACTAAAAAAATAAAGATGGATACTAACTGTGTGGAGTAATTTTGGCTTTTTATATCAATGGAATGGCAGCATCCTTTTTGCACATAGGTGTTCAACGATATCTTCTGAGTAATTTTAAAAGTCTAAAATAATAGTAAAACAAGCGTCTACCAAAAGTTTATTTTGAATTTGAAGACCTATTCCAAAGGCCACTGGGTGGCACCATAGTATCATGTCCTTTGAAGTAGTAAAGGGGTGTTTAAATTTAAATTTCACTAATGAATAAATGTGAGAATTCTGAAAAACTGTTCTGAATCTCTCCTTTCATGGGTTCTAAAACAGTACAGTTGGGTGTTGCTTCAGAAACTTTCTACTCTGAATAACAAAGATGACCTCATACATAGAATTATAAAAAAGGGCTTAAAATTTACAGACAAGAGTTACCCTTCTCCAGTAAAAAAAAGCTCACTGAATATCTGATAGGCTTCATAATGCCCCAGGAAGAAATGTCCACATAGTTCTGGACACTGTCACTTAATAATGGGGGATCACAGAGAATGGAACACATAATTTTATAGTTGGAATTACTGTAATACTATTATATTACTTCAAAAAAATCTATGTCATGACTAAGGCCAGTGTTGTAATCCAGAGGTAGTTGAAGCAACTTAAAAGAAAATCCATGTAAAGTACATTGATACATCTGTTCACAATTTGTACAGGTTAAGTAGCCTTGAAAGGTAATTAGCATCCTTTCCTTTCCAAAGAAGCAACAAAATCTGTGGACATACTTACCTATTTTTTTTTTGCCTGTGCTGGGAGACTGAATCCAGGGCCTTGTGTGTGTTAGGAAAGTATGCTACCACTGAGCCCCATCTCCATTACTTTATGGCTCTCTTTTGTAGCTTAAATTTGTCTATTTTGGTTTTCCATTAAAGGAAGTAACAGTCCATCTTCCTCTTTCCACTCTTTCTTAGATGAGCATTCCTCAAACTCTCAGTATGCAGAGTGACCAGTTTTAGATATAACAGTGCATATTAAAGTTGTGATATGAAAGGGTTCAAGCTAGTAACTTTATCTTGGGATATAGCTTTACATGGACACAGTATAGGTTTAAAGTTTACATGATTCATTTTCATGAATTATTTCCAAATCATTTTCTATTATAGAATTAGTGCTAGTTTCATTAAATATAGATTTTTATTTTTTGCCTCTTCCAACATACTTTATATTAAGGTTAGAGTGTTAGTCTACTGTATAGAATAACACAACCCAGGACCCAGCCTTAATAATAAGCATTTGTAGAATTAAAAATAACTTTTATAGGAGCAACTCGGAAGTTTTATAAGTAAGTATTATGAGCCAAAGATTTTTTAGGGGCAAAATCTTTTCAACATTTTCTATAAATTACTCTGAAGAATTAAAGAAAATCGCTCTACTTGCACTTAGGACTTGCTAATGCAAAGCAGGGGGTGAACACAGGAAGCTACAAATTGTACTCAACCTACAGATATACCTGTTTTGGACTGCAACATATTTTAGAACATTCCAATTACTTGCCAATATTTTAAAAAGCATGTGATTCACAGAATAGCCCAATTTCCAGCTCTTCTATTTTTCTTTTCTTCTTCTTGTACCAGAGATTTAACCCAGAGCCTTCACAAAGAGCTACATCCCCTCTGCCCTTTTTAAACAGGGTCTCGCTAAGTCCCTACATTGCCTAGGCTACATGGAACTTGTGATCCTCCTGCTTTAGCCTCCCACAATCCTGGGATTACAGGTATGCATCAACTTGCCCTGCCAGTTCTTCTTGAAAAATAGGACCTTAGCACACTGGGCCACAGTGGCCATCACCTTTAGCTTCCACCAAGGATGCCAGTCACCAGGTGAGAGGTCTAACTGGGCCAGGCTCCTGTTTTCTTACAGCAAAGTGAAAAATGGTAGGTCTCCATTGAGACAAAAACTGTGAGGCTCAAATATTTTAGAAAAAGAAGGTAAAAAAAGAACTTATTTTGTTGTAGAAGTAAAAAACAAAAATTATAAGCTGGCTACATGAACAAAATACATCTTATTCAAAAGAACAGAACCTAAAATGCCGTCACAACACCAGCCTGGCCATGATTCTCCCAATACTAAGGCCACATTGGCCTCTGCTTTGAAACCCCTCCAAAGTCAAACTGAAGTCTTATGTTTACAGTTTCTGTATCAATATAACTGTAATTATGCCGTTACTCGTCACAACCATTATCTTTTCCAATAAAATTTAAAGGGCACAAATGAAATGAGCTTTTAAAATATTATACTAATTTCATGTTAACTGTAAAAATGTCAATTGTTAATGTTACTTGTAAAAATCTAAATGTTAAAATTTGAGTTTTCTAGATTGAATCAGGTGATTAACAAAGTAACCACTCTGGTTAAACCATAAAATATTTTTATATTTTATGATTTAAACACTGCAACTCTAAAGATAGTACAGACCTAGGAAAAATAAAAAGAAGATTAGAAAATAATCTTGCTTTCAAATCATTTGGTGTTCTACGCTTTAATGAAACCCCTTGCTGATCACTGGAAATTATTCTAGAGTGTCATTCTCAATACCTAGAAAATAAACACTTTTCCTAGTAAACTATTCTAAACCTAGGTTTTCAGTGGTACTATAAGATTATCTTGTATTTTCTTTACTGTCTCCTTACAGCGCAAATGCAACTCTCTTTTTGTGGCGGGGGGGGGGGGACCTGGGGATGGAACTCAGGGCCTTGTGCATGCAAGGCAAGAGCTCCACCCCAGCCCCTCAAATGTAATTAGTCATTATTGAGCATATATATTCATTACTTCACATATACCCTTTTTTCTGGTAACTGGGCACTAAACACAGGGCCTCACACATGCTAGATAAACACTCTACAACTAAGCTATAACCTCAGCCTTTTTAAAATTTTATTTTGGCATAGAATCTCATTGAATTGCCTTGGCTGGCCTTGAACTTGTGATCTTCCTACACACGCTTCCTAGGTAGGTAGGATTACAGACATGCATCACCAGGCCTGGCTCTTCAATATACCTGTTTTGTTTTTGTAGTACTAGCAGTTGAATCTGGGTGCTCTGCACTAATTTTTAGACAGGGTCTTGTTGAGTTGTTGGTTTGGCCAGGTAAGGTTCAAACTTGTGATCCTCCTGCCCCAGCCTCCCAGAGTGCTGGGATTATAGGCACAGCCCTTATGCCCAGCTAAAAGTCCTTTGATTTTTTCTTTTCAAAAGTACTGGGGGTGGAACCCAGAGCCATACACATGAAGCACTCTACCATAGAGCTACATCCCTATCCCACTTACTTCCATATAGTAATTACAAGTAATTACATTACCTCTTCATCTGCTAATCCTTCTTCTTCCATAGCCACTTCTAATTTCTTCTGCCTGTTCAATGGAAAAAATAATTGTAATTTTAAGTACGTATGTTCCTAACTATTCCCATTTCAGAAATATACATTTTTTAATTCAAGTTAACCCTGCAGGGCCTCATTAATAACTACGCAAGTGTGCTACCACTGAGCTACACCCCTAGTCCAAAGCCCTATTTCTAGATTACTTCACTTGCCTGCCTAAATGATTTAACATTATTTATATTTTTCAATGTCTTTAGCAGAAATATGAAAAGTAACAATGCTAAAAGTGTAAGTTTGTAAAGGAGCTATCCCGTTTGAAACCTGGTCTGAATGCTTACTAGCCAAAAGAGCTTTTGTTACATCTGTCACCTTGAGCTCAATTTTCTTGATCAAGAAATGATGTTCAATGCAATTGTGTATATTTTATTCTGTCAAAATTCAGTGGGAATTGGAAAGTCCTATATACTTATAAAAAAAATCACTATCATAACACTTGCTTTTCCAGATATGACCATGTGTTTATTTTTTAAAGTAGTATCCATGAAGTGTGTGTGTGTAAAATAAATTGTAGCTGGAGAGACAGCTGCAAAATACTTCCTGGAACTTATTTCTATGTAAATAGTATTTCATTTCTATTGTACTGGTTTTTCCTAAATGTAAGTCCAGGAGAAGCCTTCCTATTTCATTTTAGAGCATGCTAGGTCAGAGTAACACTACCCAATTTGCCCAAATGCATGAAAAGTTTGAGGACCAAAACTATGATACATATCTTTTGGATTTGCTACTTGTGACAACAACATACTGAAAGTTAAGATCTTCCCTAAATCATTTTTAAATTGTTATTTTTCTTCCCTGTAAAATTTTCATAACAAAAATATCTAAAGCCTATTGTGAAACAGCAGCCCAATGGACTGCCTACTCTTTCAAAGCACAGGTCATAGGTACCCACATTTAACACACTAATGTCCACCTTGTTTTTAGCATTACTTTCCCAGCTCCAAACCCTCAGAATGTAACATGCCCCAACACCCTCATCACAGTGATTTTCAGTGTCCTGTTTGACACGGCCCATAAATGAGAGGATCTTTATTCTGAGAGGGACTCTCAATCTATAACCACCTTTATTCTCTGTCAAATCTCCACTGCCCACCTCCCTTCATGCCTCCCAAAGTACACTACATGACATCAGGCTGCATTCTGGGAAGAAAAACAGTAAGTTTTATCCATTTCTACCATATATGAACAAGATGATTCATGGATTTTCATGTACAATTTTTAAAAACAGTTTTCTAACTGATCTTATAATTTGCTCAGATTAGTACTTTATTAGGTTCAAACATTTATCACATGCCTTCTTAAAAGTATGTACTGTTAGAAAACCTGAGCTGGTTGGTTAATCTGACTTCCACGGCACCAGGCTGAGACTGACTTGTTTTTAAATAAGAGCTGCTATTTTTATTTTTACTTTCCTTTGGGAATAAAAGGCAATACTGAGTCATTTTAAAGTCTCAGGAAAAAAAGACTTCAGAACTTTGAGGAATAACTTACACGCCTGCTTTGATAAAACACAGCTCTTTGTTTCCTTGGTCCTCTCCCACTTGAGGCTCCTACAATGATCCAATTGCTTCCAAAGACTTTAATTACATTTATGGATATATATAGTTTTATTTCTAATTTATTTGGTACTTCAATTTTTCAGTTTTGGTAATTCAGCCTTTGTTTCTGTTCTTCTGAATTCATTTTTTCCCCCTCATGCCATTTTTTCCACCTCTCCTTATTTGGAAATTATAAAGTATGTATTTTTATTCTTTTAGTAGTACCCTAGAAGTTAAAATTATATTTTTATTTGTCAAAGTTTGAAGTTAATCTTTACTCCATTTCTTTTCCTTCTTTCTCGTTTTCTTTTGTGAAGATGGTACAGAGATTTAACCCAAGACTCTGCACAGGTTACACAAGCACTCTAGCCCTGGGCTATATACCGGGCTGCTGTTACTTCCCTTCCACAAGGGTCCCTAACAACATTTTAATTCCAATTACTTCTCTCTTTGTTTAGAGTCTACTCTTGGAAAGTATTTTAATTTTACTTTTTAAGATGCATGCTCATAGCATAGCAACATAGTATACAACAGAGTATCAGCCATCTTCCCTCATGATGGCCTGACTGACTGGCAGCTGCGGTCACTGCCATTGCCCAGGACCACCAGAGTATCATCAGGCTGGGAAAGGGTCAAAATCCCCATGCTCCACTTTCTACTAGGTACCTGTCACTTTTGCATGATTATAAAATTAAAAAATTGAAAGTTGAACTATCATAAGTCAGGGAGCACCTGTACAATTTTTGAGATATTTCCATGTGTTTACCATTTAGATTTCCAATTTGTGATCATTTTCCTTCTGCCTAAATTGAACTTTTTGAAATTTCTGCTGGGGCTAAACTCTGAGTGTCTTGAGTGCCTATGCCCTATTCTCATCCCTCCCTTCCTTTAGGAAGTGTATTTATTTGCATGGTAGGTGAGTACTCTCCCACTCGGGGAACTTTAATTATAGCAGCATGTCTGCTCTTCTCACTGTTCTCCATGTCTCTTAACTCTCATGATTCCCAATGTCTCTCTAAACTGGTTTTCACTAATTCTCTCCTCTGCTAGAGTTAAGTCTGTCTAAAACTTTTTCTTTTATAGTCCTATTTCACTCAATTACATCATTCTCATCATTCTAAGTTTGGCAAGGCATGACATTTTGGGTGCAGTAGGAATTTATTTCTCTCATACTTTGTATCGAGCTAGTTACCACATTTTTGCCAATCTTACTTAATTGTTAATTCTTTTGTATTGCTGTCATCAATCCTAACTTAAGCCCCTTTCCATTTGCCTGGATATCACTAACCTTTTCTGTTTCTAATTCCCCCATATCTTCAAATCTCTTCTATGTATCACAAGAATAGTCTTCCACTTATCTAATTATCTGATCATCTAACTCTTGTGCTTTAAAAATCTCCAGGGTCTTCCAATATCATGAGACTAGCTACATTAACACAGCACCCAGGGCTCCTACAATATTGAAATTTAGCACATCCTGTGAAATAACTAAACCAGACACTGCCTGATCTGAGGTGATTTCTTCTAATGTCCCATTTTTTTACCTTTTCTTCTTCCCTTTATGCCATGTAAATAGTATTCTTCCTTTAGAGCCTGTTTAAATGCCACTATTACTTAAAAAGTAGCCCAGTTACCTTAGTCAAAAGCAATCCTCTCCTTCTTTATCCTTGTTTTAGTGATACTCTTCACTCTTTCATATAATATTTAGGTGTATTACCTCCTTTATCATATTGTAAGTTTCATGAAGGCAAAATAACATGCTATTCTTTTGTTTTGTTTTGTTTTTTGGGTACCGGGGATCGAACTCACGACTGTGCGTTTGCAAAGGAGGCGCTTTTGCCACTGAGCTAAATCCCCAGCCCCAACATGCTATTCTTATTTTATTTTTTTAATCCATTCTCACTGATATATATACTATGCTATGCATCTTTGGAGTAAAGGCAGTTATCAGTAATGCATATCTCTAAAAAAATTTATAATGATATACCATAATTATTACATAGCTGAAAAAGGTTTAAAACAGCCACTGATATGATAAAAATGTGTGTGCACAAGACTTTGGAATCCACAAGAAATTATTCTATAACATAAAATAAATAACTAGGAGCATGGTAAGTGCAGGAAACTTACAACAGCATGCAGGGATCACTTATATACACATTATCAATGGAAAGCATATTTACAGTCCACTCACTGCATACTACTTTAACAAAACATTGATCAGCCTTTCCTATACCTGGTTTCTCTCTCTTCATGCTGTAAAATTAGGTTGCTGTAAAAATTCTCCAATGTGAGCTTGGCTACAGTCACTCTTTCTCGAGTATGGTTGCTCATAGGAAAGGTTGTTGTAGTCCCTGCCGTCATGGCCATAGTAACAGAAACTGAAATGACATATTACAAACAAATCACTCAATAGACAAAAAAAATTGTATCCTTATAAAAAATATGGAAGTGTTTATTTGCTAATAAGAAAAATTCTATCTAAGAGTTAACACATCCAAGTCTTGCACATTACATTACAAAGCTAATAAACAGAAAAGATACACTATTTCCAAAGCAAAACCAGGTGTGAATTACAGTAAAGAATTATCAGGGACAGTCTACATGTAATACATACTTAAACACAAAAGTTCAAATTCAACAGCATTCAAAACAAAAAAGTTTTAATTCATTTATTGATTTATTGGTTATTACATGAAAATTGTAAGTTGTTGCTAATACTTATAGTTATGTCCATGATAAATGTATCCTCAGAGTTAAAGCAGTATACATACTAAAGAAGTAGCTTCTGCCATAAACATTCTATGTAATATGAATTGTGTATTAAAAATGTAATCAAGCATCAATCTAAATCAATCATTATTGGTAGGTGCTGTAGGAGACATGAGTGTTAGAAATCAGTTCTTTTTCAAGGGATCATAACTTCCGTCTTAATTTTGAATGAATTTTACAGTGCTATTATTTTAGATAGTACTATAAAAAAGTAAAACAAATCTAAAGACATGGATTCCTTGGAATCAGTGTAGTAACAACTGGAAGGGGTACAAGAGAGGCTTTTCCAAATGTGGATGAGGATGTGAACAGATCCCTCCAGATAAGATTCCACTTGCCCAGAGTGATCATCCAAAACTGCACTGAGCCAAAGGTACTCCTCACACCTGCACAAACCCACCCCCCAGTACCTCCCTTCTATCTTATTACATGAAGACATAAAGCCCTGGATGTGGACCTGAACTCATTTAGATTCAAGGGATGGTGGAATAAACCAGATGATCTTTCATATTCTCACTGTCAAGCAAGATAAGTACAGATTAAAATTAAGTAACTATGGTGAGCTCCCAGTTCATACTGCCTTAGGGGTTTATACTCAGTGTACTGCTAGAACATCAAACTCATCATATGTGAAACTGAATCTATTGTTTTGATATTCGAAACTCTTCATCTGCACATTATTTTAAATCTTTTCATAGCAAGAAGCTGATCATGTCATTTGTTTAAACTCTTTCCTTGCCAAAGCAAGACAAATTAACTTAGCATGATTTTTTTTTTTAAAGTACCACTCACATATACTTAATGTATCTCAGGACCTTTTTGATACTTTATGTATGACTTCCCTTTCTTCTCCCATGAACTTAGGACAGCAGCATGTCGTATTACAATAGCCCTGCAAAGGGAACTGAAACTTGGGAAAATCTATACGGTTAGTAGACCAGGGATGGCAAACCTTTTAGAGTTTTCAAAGACACAAACAGCCCGCTGCAGCACACATGTTACAGGTTCACCACCACTGTATGAGCTATGGAGTCAGGGCTCCAACTTGCCTTCCTAGCTTATCTACTACATCGCTTCATCACTCTTTTTTCCCAACATCTCTGAGGCGTGTCAATGCCTCCAGGTCCTCTCCTGATCCACCTACCCTGAACCAGCACTCTCAGTTTACAGAGATCCTGCAGATCCTTTGGGACCCAATTTAAGCACTAGTCCTGATCACTTCAGGTGCCAGTTCCTCAAGCTAGGGGCAGCTCCAGATGAAAACATTTATTTCCTGGTTTGTTTTAACATTCACAACAGCACCAATAGCAGACACTAATGAGAAAATAAGACCACCTATTACATGGGGAATTCTGGAGAAAGTTGAAAGAATTAGCAAAAAATAAGGTACTCTATAAAGGCTGACCAATAAGCAACTGTGGAAAAGAAATTACCAGTGCCACTAAGCTACATCTCAGCCCCTAAGAATCTTTTATATGCTAACACACATTGTAAATCCTCCAAAGGGGGATAAGCATATAATTTGCAGTAAACTTAAGAACTTCCTTTGGGTAATTAAAATTTAGGTATAGATATTTCTCTTCAGACACTTTAGTAAACAAGTGCCTATTAATTTCCACAGCAAACATTCATGGCTGGAGGTCCTAAAGAGCAATATCTAAAGATCTTTAAATGACTTGTGATTTTCCTTTCCTTTTTTTCTAGCAGGCAGGTATTCTTGAACTAGAAAATAACCAGAAGTTTACAGTTCATAAGAGAATTTTCAAAATAGCTTGCCAGTGCCTAGCAGGAACAAATGATCAAGATTCGACTTTTAACTGTTCAGCGACTTTTAACTGTTCAGCGTCTACATATTCCTTTTTAAAAATTAATGTAGTTGGGTGTGGTGGCACACACCTATAATACCAACACTCTGGGAATCCCAGACAGGAGGACTGCAAGTTCAAGCCTAGCTGGGGCTATGAGGCAATATAGCAAGACCCTATCTCAAAAAAAAAGATGGGGTGGGAATAGCTGTGGTATGTGGCTCTTGAAAAAAGTGCAAAGAAATAACACCAATTACAGAGCTATGTGATCGTAAGTACTGCTTATAGCAGTGAGAAAGGATAGAGGTAGCTGTCCAGCTGTAGGTTCCCTGTAGGACAGCTGCCTTACCCAGCCTTATCAAGGGGCAAAGATCGGCCTTCAATTGCCAGTATCTCAGCAACTGGAAGCCACTTTATCAAATTCTGGAAGCTACTTTATCCTAATTCAGTTCATCAAAGGCCAACTAACAAAATAAAACAGCAAAAGGAACAGACACATCTTGTGGCAAATGCATTCTACTTTTGTAGGAATTCTTAATTAGGGAAGAGCAAAACTTTCTCTTTCCAAAGAGCACTTTTGCAACCCACGGGCTTCTTCCCAACAGTGTTAACTGTCTTTATACAGTGTAGCACATGTGCAGTTTTTGGCCATTACGGGTGTACTTTCTGGGGTGAGAAAGATGGGCAGGAAGGATGATGGGTAAGGTCATTTGGTTAAAATTTGGGACCTGAGTGGAGAAATGGTGAAACAATAGAAAGAACTAATAATTTTGTTCTATGTCCAGAATATCTTGCCGTTTCAAAAACAATGTCACTGGCACCCAAATGAAGACTGTAGGAGACTGTTTAAAAGCTGTGAATACCTGAAACCTGTGGGTTGGGGAATTCCTTGCCTGAATTTAATGTTGATCACCACAAAAGACTAAGCCAGCTCCTAAGTTACCACAAGTGCCATTGGGGGGTAAAATCTTACTGAGGGAAAGTCTTACATTGGTGAGAATACACAGGTAGATCATTTTGTCTTTGAGATGCTAATTCCTGAAATTAGACAAAAGCCCCCTTCTTTACTCATTGTGAATATCAGTTAGTCTATGAAAACCACTGGCTAAAGCACTGGAGGAACAGCCAAGGGAGACACAGGTGATAGAGGCACAGGAAAAGGGCCGGGGCCACCTCCAGGTGGAACTGCGGCAGCCTTAGTACTGTGAGCCTTGAAGATGAGCTACTGGCAGCACAAGTTTCACTGAGTCAGTTCTAGGGCTGAATGACTCCAGAAGCCGTGGTCTCGAGAAATGATTAAGTTTCATTTTGGGGGAAAAAAAAAAACCCTTAAGAATTAACTGATACCCAAAATGTTAAACCTTGGGACTTGAGATCCATCAGTTCTTGACACCATCTAGAGCTAAACCATAAAATCTTTTTTTTTGAAATGAGTATTGAACTCAAGACCTTGCGCTTGCCAGGTTGGCACTTATGCTGCTGAGCTAAATCTCCAGTCCTACCATAAAATATTAGGAATATGTTAGATTTCTGTAAAATGTTTCTTTAAATATAAACTCCATACCGTAAGTTTCTGTCTTAACAAAACTACACGTTTATATTTTAAAAATACAGTAACACTTGGTAAAAATCTTATTTAAGAGCTGGGTTTTCAGGAAAAGCCAAACGCCCACCCTTAGGCTGAATAAAATAGTATCTTTTTAGAGAATGACTTAAAAAATAAGAAAAAATTATGGTCTTCTAATCAGACACAGTCTTTAAAATTTTAAATTGTATAAAGCTAAGAAGTTTTCAAATTATTACGAAGACTGATTGATGAGTAGCACTTGTTATGCTGGAAATTCATCCTTTTCATGAGTTTAAAACTTTTTGTCTTTTATTAACGCTCTTTCATGAGCTAGACAAAGAACAGGGTATGCTGTGCAAGTCTACAATTCCTGGATTGATAAAAATACTAGATGCCCTTGATCCTGTTCACATGTTCCATCCAGACTCCTCCATTCCCTGATACAGACACCACTGATAGTTGATCCTCCGATGTGTAGAGATAAAACAATTTTTTTTTTACACATTCATCTGTCGATGGGTGCCTAGGCTGGTTCCATACCTTGGCTATTATAAATTATGCTACAATAAACACACATATGCATGCATCCTTTTAATTTGTTTGGGTATACACAGCATGCTTTTAGTTTTTTTGAGGAACCACCATGTTGGTTTCCACAGTGGCTCTACTAATTCATATTCTCACCAGGAGTATAGAAGTGCCCCTACCATTCTCAGTGGCATGCATTACTTTTTGTATTCTTGTGTTCTTGATAGCCACCCTGACGGGTGAGAAGGAATCTCAATGTAGTTTTCACTTGTGTAACGGCTAAAGATGTTGAATATTTTTTCATATACATAGTGGCCATTTGTACTTGTTTTGAGAATTTGTCCATTCAATTCATTTGCTCATTGACAGCTATTTGATTGATGTTAAGATTTTTAGTTCTTTATATATTCTATACATTAATTCCCTGTCAAAACAATAGCTAGGCAAGATTTTTCTCCACTTGGTAAGCTCTTTACTGTTTTCCCTATGTGTTTTTTCTAGCAGTTTCAAATTTTCTGGTCTCATGTACGGGTTTTTCATCCATCCTGATTTCCGTACAACACGACAGGGATCTAGTTTCAATCTTTTACATATGGACACCCAGTTTTCCCAACACTAGATTTGTTATCAATGGTCTTTTCTCCATTACATATTTCTGGCTCCTTTGTCAAGAATCAAGTGGTTGTAGTTGCAGGGGTATGTTTCTGTGTCTTCCATTCTATTGGCATCTATGTCTACATTTGTGGCAGTATCATGCTGTTTGTTACTATGACTTTTTAATATAATTTGAAATTAGGTATTGTGATGTTTCCAAAACTACTCCTTTTGCTTAGGATTGCTTTGGCTATTCTGAATATCTTGTGCTTCCATAGAAATTCTAGGGTCATCCTTCTGTGAATATCAGTGAAATTTTGATAGATATTATACTGAATCTGTAGATTGGTTTTGGTATATGGCCATTTTAATAATATTAATTTAGCTAACCTATGAACATGGTAGGTTTTTCCATACACTAGTGTCTTCTTCAATTCTGTATTCATTGTTCTGTAATTTTCATTATACAAGTCTTTGACCTCCTAGGTTAAGTTGACTCCTGGGTATTTTATTTACTTGTCTGTTTTGAAACTATTACGAATGGAGTTGTTTTCCTGATTTCCTCCAGCTTCTTCATTATTGTTGTACAAGCCACTGATTTTTTTTAATGTTACTTTGTACCCTACTGATTTGTACTTTCAATGGATTATGATGGCAAAACCCAAAAACCTAGAAGTACAGATTAGAATAGAGGACTATAAATCAGGTCAGGAGGCCTCAAGAATGAATATGTAAAACCAGGCATGGTGGCTCATGCCTGTAATCTCAGCACTCAGGAGGCTATGGCAAGAGGATCATTGTAAATTTGACACCAGCCTGGGCTACAAAGTGAGCTCAGGGCCAGCCTGAACTGTATAATGAGACTCTTGTCTCAAAAAGACAAAAAAAAAAAAAAAAAAAGGAATCGGGGTATGGTGGCATATGCCTACAATCCTAGCACTCAGGAGACTGAAGCAGAAGGACCACTATACAGATTCAATGCCATCTCAATCAAAATACCACTAACATACCTCATAGATCTAGAGAAATCACTCCTAAAATTCATCTGGAACCAGAAGCAAAGCAAAGGCAATTCTAAGCAACAAAGGCAAGGCAGGAGGCATCACAATCCCCAACTTAAAATTATACTACAAAGCTACAGTGATAAAGTCAGTATGGTACTGGAATAGAAACAGACCCGAGGATCAGTAGAATAGATTGGAAGATACAACCACAACTGCAAACTCACTGAACCACCTCATCTTTGATAAAGGGGCCAAACATGCTCGCTGGAAGAATGACAGTCTCTTTAACAAATGGTGCTGGAAAAATTGGCTGTCCACATGCAGGAGACTAAAACTAGACCCATGTCTATCACCATACACTACACTAAAATCTAAATGGATCAAAGATCTAAATATTAAAACAGAAACACTAAAACTACTGGAAGACAAAGTAGGTAAAAACCTCAAAGATATAGGGGTAGGAAGAGAATTCAGGAACAAGAACCAAAGTACACAGGAAGTACTTCCCAGAATCAATAACTGGG